>UZAN01051801.1:0-13492 GCA_900618425.1 Echinostoma caproni | reverse complement strand
TAGTTTTGCACGCTGTTGTCCCGCTCCCTCCCGCCTACCCCCTTTTCCCCGGCATTGTGGAGATAGTTTTGGATAAAAGAGTGTATAAAAGGCGATACAGCTTCAATAGGATACAATTCCAAGGTGCTCCCCAAATGCTGAGATTTTATGGACGAACAAATGCATTTACAAAGCAATTAAACCCACAGTAATTGACACATCAAGTACCGGACCATCAGATTATTTGTCCATCAGCATAGTTACCCGGAACTTCGTTCCTGCATCCTATCTTTTCTGCTAATCTGGAAGCTGATTACATTCCAGGTCTGAGTTAGTGCTGAAAAAGTCCCCGGAATAAACAATTGGTAATCCTAAAAAGACGGACGGACTCTATCTTCTTTTGGGGAAATCACGTTAAGGCTTCAATCTGTCTGAAACCATAGCACAGTTGCTCCCGATATCTATCTAATCATCTGTTTCTGTCTTACTGTCTCTCTTCGCTACGCCATCGTTTTCAATTAAACCGTCAGGTAGTGAGTGTGTTTCAGGTGAGCGAAACAACAGCTATTTTTAAGATGACCATTTTTCCTTTTTGTGAGCATGTTTCATTCAGAATTGGAAATTCCATTGATTTTTTAGAACTTATAATACAACAGTTCCATCACTATCTTACCATACAGTAGTGAAGTTATACTTTACAAATCAGATGTGCTCTTCCTTTGGACTATGACCGTTAGACACGCCCAATTCAAATAACTGGTCTCGGTACTCAAGAATCCGTGATGTTTAGACAGATGGGGTTCAGCGTCCGATTGATGGATTAAGCTATATAAGCACTCCGTACCGATCCAACTAGGTTCCCAATAATGTTTATGCGGGATTCAGTTGCGACAGCACCAATATTCGATGACCTGCCAGTAGCATTTGTTCAGCGTTTTTGTTACATTGGAACGAGCGGTTTGACCAAAAGTGTGCTTTTATACAGTTTGGAAATTTACTAAAGGACAACATATGAACCTTAACAAATGGGATTTCCATGTATCCATTGTTGTAAGAAATTTGAAGGAATTCTTGCTTCGATGATCGGAAAACCAACAGTTAGCGTGCATGTTTGTTTATGACGATTCCACAAACGGTTTAACACAATATGTTTCATACTCATGGCGTGAGACGACCGGTGAAGCAAACGTTTACTTAATTAGCACATGTTCTTTGAATGGCAGAAGATGGAACATGAAAAACAGCGTCAGAGTTCGTTTTGAACATAAATTAGTGCCAACAAAAGCTCATAAATCTAAATGTGACAGACAATAAAATCAAACCCAACTGGACAGCCTCGGATTCGGACAAATATGGATAATTAGAACAGAAATGCTTGGATAAGCTTATTCATTTTTCATAGGCACCAGGCGCTGTTGATGATCGTGAATGTTGGTTTCACTCCATTTAAGTGTATTTGAATGCAATAGCAATCTTTTGTTATGACCGAAAAATCGCACTGGATGCCCGTTTCGACCTTTTTGAAACTTATCACCAGTGCCCACATTTTATGCCCCCGTCAGGACTGGTACCATGAGCCTTGGGGCTGGTGCTGAACGCACTGGGCTGTACAACCGACGATCAACCTCTTGAAATATTGAAACAATCGATGTGAACGTTCAGTGTTTGGATTAAGCCATCCTGTATTCCACAGGCAACAGACACCGTTCAGTGATCGTTGCCCATTATCAGACAAGACTTCTGTTGTATTCAAATGAAATTACGGAATACTTTAAAACAACTCTGTAGAATGAAGTCAAGCTATGTGGGCCTCAACGGATGAAAACTGAATTCAGGAACATATTGCGTTGAATTGAAAAGAGACCAAAGTCAATATCTTGCTACACTTCATTCTTCGGTGATTCGAAGAATTAGTTATATCACAGGAACTGCAAGGTATCATGCTAATTGATAGTATATTGTTTTAAGTATATTGCAGATATACACGGGTAATTTATCCCAAAATAACCAGCAACAATAAAACATGCTTGACTTTCATCGTTTTTGTCTCCCCAGTGTTCCTAGCTACCAATCGTTTATTTGAAGCGGAATAGGAAAGCGATTTTCGTTATCTTCATGTATAAACCAAATGGGAATTTTCTATGCAGCTCTCCACAGATCATTAGGACAATGCATTTGAAATTTCAATTTTTTCATTTCGAAAAGTTCAGGGATCTCAAATATGTATGTTGTTGAAAATGTTCTAACTAAAGTTCAGATTTTCAATAAAAAATGTCTTCTTGTTCTATTGCTTCTTTTTTTCTATCATGTGAGAAACGCTTACAGGCACAAATGGAGAAAAACAGGATCCACATGTTTCTTTCTTTCATTGCTAGCGTGCAATGTTTTGGAATAAGGAACACGAAGAAACGGTTGAGCAACGTTAGCTTGATTTTCGAACGTGAGTTGAAAATTTATTAATGCACCGAGAATCAGTTGTTTTTAAACCAAATCAGCTAATTGTTTGCTCAACTGACCGGACCTAAACCATTGTAATTCACTTAGTGAGAGCCCATTTTACGTTCCTTTAAGCAAAAGAGTAAATTTATCTTTTGAAAAGCGGACATGATTTAACTAATACTCCGCTCATCAACGGGGTGAACCACGATCATTGTCTAATAGTTTGCACACGTATGTCAGTTCCTCAGAATTTATTGACCAATTTATTGAGTTGACTGGTCCTACGAAGGCAAACGGTTTTGGTGTATACCGCATTATTCGGGTTGATTATCCCACGGTTTTGCAGGAAACCTGCGCAAATGACAGGAATTCTTTTTTCGTTCAATCCTAAATCTTCCTCTGTCTAGCCTCTTCTGTCCGTCAGAAATTGAAAAAAACCTAGCTGCTTGTATTAGTCGTACACTTCTGCAAATCATTGGTGGTTCCACTGATAAATAACGTTTCAGATGGACATGTCAGTTGTAACTTCAGGGGTGTCACGGTTTTGCTATGGTAGTGGGCAGTTTACATCTGACAGCCAACTGTAGAACGGTGCAGAATGTGCATGAGTTTTACGGAATAATGGCGACTGCACGGTAAACCTGTGTCATATGTGCCAAAGAGATATCATGACTTTTTTCTGGATCTGCCAACAACTACAGTGAGAGATTTGCGTTTTGTTTACTACCGTAAACAAAATATCTTTTTTTTATTTCTGACTCCTAGAACCAATGATCCTTAGAGATCAAACGACCTTTATGTGAAAGTCTTAGCTGTCAGCATTAAGAATGTCATGATGGTAATAGTTTTTATCATTATACATTTATAAATCTCATCGGAAAGACCGGAAGGTCGTTCACTGCATCACGTGATACCAGGAAACGTTCACCGAAACACACTTGAGGCATTGCTTGTTGTCTAACTTGTGCCTGAACAATAAGAAAACCCGTGTTTGGAAAACAAAGAGTTATTAGCCACCTTTTGGTTCCAATTCGATTGCCTTCTTACAAACAGTGTTCCTTAACATTGAAAACTCAAAGTGCGACTCCGTCATAGCAATCAAGTACACCAATTTTCCTGAAGAACCCCGCGGGATGTTTTATGGGCAGAATACCTTCCAAAGTGTATCAATTTTGTTGAAATCTCTGATAACCGTTCGATTTGTAGTAACATTGAAAGCAGTCCTCCGTATAATACGGAACGAGTTAGCTACGTAGCTCACAGTCTCACCTAGCTGATTTATCTTATCTATAAGAATTTGAAACCCTCTATGTTGAATAGGTGCCGCAGTATTGGCTTGATATATGCCACAATCTTGATTCACCAGCATGTGTGTATTCTCCAAGATGACACTCCACTCACTGAACCGTCTCCCGTGGGCATCACACTCCTGTGGACATCACAGGTTGAAGGCAGTATTGTAGGTTGGTTTGCCAGTGACGAAATCATACATCGATCGCTTACTAAACGAGAAAGTATGCAGTAGTGTAACATACCAGGGAGGGGGGGGGGGTGTGGACGGGGGACNGGACGAGGGACAGTACATCGTATGATCCAGGCGTAAGTTAACATCGATACCATTGATTTTGTTTCGTCAAAATAAAGGAACATGTTCGGAAACGCTATTTCCCGACAAGCTAAAGGTTAGCTCATTTTAATTAGATATTCCAAATCCAGTTTTATTGCTGACGCATCGAACTCTCTGGAAGGCGAGAAATGTGAGAACTTCAGCCTTTCTAACTTGCTACTATTCTTTTTGCTAAACGTTGTGTGTTTCTCAAGACGGTGATTATCCTTTTTAATATTAAGCGCCCATGCCTGAACGCATTATTTTAAATGAGGACGAAAAACGATTTTGCACTAAGGTGCAAATACCTCGGTCTTTCGCAACTTATCCTAGAGCACAACACGAACACTTCGTGCTGAATTTTACTAGCAGAAACCGTGCACTGCGTGGATGGCCTGAACGTATTCTTTATCGAGAACCCTAAACCTTCTGACTTAGATGCTTGCTGCTGATGCACCCCATCTCTCATATCACCGTTGGCTTCTGTGGTCGAGAGCTGGCTGCCACATTCCGACATTAAGCGGTAAAGCCCATTTAGAAGATCAGCTTTATATTACATTTATGTTAATTTCAAATCCTCGGCTAACAAAGATTTCCGACATTCTCCACTAGACTGTTATTGGATATCAAGAAGGGTATTGGGACAGTGAAATATCACTCATTATCCACTCAGAATCGGTTTTATAGTTTCCAATCCTCACAGGGAATTTGCGTTGACCCTTTGACAGGGAACAAACATTCATTTAGAAACTGGATTAAAACAACTATTAGACTTTGGACATCAGTTACCCGAACTGAGCAAAATCAATGCAGAGGTCAAAGGCCACCACTCACACTTGGGTTGGAGAGAGGTAACAGATGGAAGACGTATATTTATCGGAAACAAGGTGACAGCTCCACCATGACAAGAATAGGCTAGTTATAAAGTCTAGTGGCCTCAACACCAGCAACCTGTACCTACTGCCCAGTTTATTTTTAGACTTATCGCAGTGAATGCCTGCTTTTGGTTGATCAAAATTTCACAGTCCAGTACTAGGCAGGAAATAGAGCTGGAAGGCGTTTTATAGTCATTCAGCACCCGATTCCTCCGGACGTGTACTGAAATCCTATCTAGCAACGTCTTCAAACGCAATAATGTAACATCCTTGTGTGAAGGAGAGACGTATAAAGCAGTCCAAGCGTTATTATGCTCGCCCTTATGTTGATTAGCAACTATTCCAACGGGACATTGCGGAGATCCTTGGAATTAGCTCAACTTATGATTATTTGCGTAGGAAATGTTTTCCTAAATATTTGTCAGTGGATTTCCGATATTTCGCTCGAGAACTTCAGAAGTCTCAAAGAATCCTTCCAAATGTTGTTGTCTTATGTCAGGACTTAGCTCTTTTATTACTCCCCAGTAATTTCTGTTAATCTGCAATTAAGCAACTTCCTTTTTATACCCTATTTTTCAATTTTTATGGTGTTCTTTGCGCTACACCTATTGACAAACACTTTTCTTCTGTTCCATGAGACGCGTTGAGTTCAAAGTTCCAAGACAGTGACCGCACATTATACCGAATCGGAATTGATGTGCACTGCAGGAAATGTTAGATCTGCAAAGACAGTTTGTGTGAAAAATCAAGTATTGTGTCGAGGGATTGTTATGAATTTAGTGTATCCTGACAATTTGTAAACACTTTTTCTTGTTAACCAGATTACTTGTGGTGTTTTGGGCAACAAATCGATGTTTGAGAGAGATATCGGAATGCTAAAGGTGAAGCGTTATCAAAAGGCTCTATGGTCTCTCTCAATTATGTCGTCGGACGTTCAAGTTATTCCAATGATACACAATTTATTAATCTCTCTGTCAGCATAGGTAGCTCCATAACCAAAATAAATTATATGGTTCAGATTGGATTTGGAGTCAGAAATGAAAATCAGCTTTCTGAATGGAGTAGCTGAGGAAAATGCGTGAGGGTGAAGTCTGGGGAATGGTCAGTTTTAATCAATCAATCAACAACAACTTTGTTTAACTTTCGTTGATTGTTGGATGTTGGAAATGTTTCATCTGATCCAAGTGAAGCACAAAGAAATAGCTAGCACAGAGTTTACGCTGTGCACTCCAGGATCTGAAGGAACAAACTACCACAGCAGTTAATTTTTACGCTTCCCCTTGTCTCCACAGGCTTATATAGGTTCCGAATCGGATTTGAAGGAAACAAATTTAATCAGGTAAGGGAAGGGTTTTCTGACCCAAATAGTACACTTTACGCAAATAAGTAGGCGGCATCCTCATTCAGGCCTGATTGTGACCTGTTCCCGTTTGGATTACATGTACAAAAATACTCTATTCATGAATATACCGTTTTAGATTTTAAATCCCAGTTGTTTTGCCTTTACCTGCACCTCGGTGTTGGCAACTAGAGATAAAACCTTTGATGCTGTTAAGTGCAAAGAGTGGCTGAAACACGGCTCCCGAATCCTAGTCTGCGTTGGCTGAATCGGTGATGATATTCGGATGAGGGTTAGCTAAGCAACCGTTAGTAAGGCTGATAAGATTCAGGAGCTACTTAAAACTGTCTTCTGCTGGAAAACATTTTTACTTTAAAATTGATCGACCCATCCACTCAAATTCTTTTCTAAAAGCTCAACAACATTTGTAGTCCTATGATATGACGCATTCCGACTGTGCCCCGAAAACGTGTTTCTACTTTTGGGTGTCATGTGAGCTAAGTTAAACAGATAAGCACACAGCAGTCAAACTATATGACATTTATGGCTATCTGTCAGCTATAAGGTATCTTACAGATTCCCCAATTTAAAGGTTAACTGTAGTGCGCAATCGTAAAAGTGTATCCGGTTTGATGAGATTATTATGAACTAACAATGTGCAACCCCATAACCACAGTTTAATTAGCTGAGGGGCATATTGCGGTAAACGGTGACCCAGAAGTATGTAAAATGCCGTCATAAAACTAACCCATTGAGGTTATAATACGTTGAACAGGAGGTTCATGGCAAATACCCAGAGACGGGGTACCGCTGTGTCTCCTTGTAAATATGAATAGATCCCGTCACCGGCACACATCGTGATAAGCCCACACCAAACATGCGTATAAAGTGGACATTGTCTTACTACGACTGATTCTGTCAGTGAAAGCCTTTAAGTCAACCATTATCGCATTATTCTGGTCGTTCATGTATGCAGTATTTCTTGTCTATTTTTTGCACCGCAAATAGTGATTATGTGGCAGCTGAACATTCATTCCTCCCGGGGGAGCGGATGGAGCAATTAAAGTGATTTTCAAAAACACATCTTGGAACTTTTATTTTCTTAATTCTATTTGAACGGCTGCAATAAAATGAACTTTGATTCCCCTACCGAAGACGAAAAACAAGAACAAAAACAAAAATAATAGAGCGTTTGCCAATCCTGACACGACTGACAGCCTATCCATTATTGTTCCTTTTACTATTTAGGGCGCATGTTTAGTGCCAAATATGCTTCATTCAAAATAAAGATTACACCTGGTGTCCTGCGGATTTTCTTGTACAGCACTCGGTGAGAGATCACAAAAATGTAGGCCAAAGGACTTAACGAGAAGATTACATTTTCTTCCGCAAAGAAACAAAACTGGCGAAACCGATCTATTAATCTTATTGTAGGAAGAATGAGTTGGCAATCCCGAGGTTTTTCTAATCAAAGCCGGACGTAGAAAACGCAGTGATGTAGTGGGCGAGTGAGAAAAGCTGCAGTTCGGGCTGGAAACGGGGTTTGTCGCTGTTTAACTGACAGTCATTCTAATCGGTTTATGTGACGTAGCGACATAAAACGTTCCGGCAGTATGTGCGCGTGTTGGAATAATTTTTTTCAGGCACCAAATCATCAATCCAGAAGGGATTCTCAAATTTGAAAGTGGTAAGACTGAGAAAAAGGAATTTATGGTACCGTGGCATATTTTTATGCCAGATTAAACACAAATCACATTTTAATACATCCATCTACAAAACCCTTGTAGAACCCTCTAGGGATTAGTTGTATCAATTTGCTCAAACATTGCTTGATTGTCCAGATTACATCATGTGTTGCGAAATAATACAGTAGAGCTTGGCCTGTGTATTTGCATTCACTACTTCGTAAAACATAATTTTATTTTGGAGTTACGCTGATCTGATTGATCGGGCGACCTGTACCAAACAGTGTATATCTGCAAACCGCAGGCCAAATTAAAAGCCTGGCTGTCTCCACGTAAAGTATATCCTTTGAGTGAGCTAAGTGGCACAGAGCTCATCCACAAATCTGAAATGGATCGCTTTATTCACAAGTGAAGCTAGAACTTTAATCACCGATGCACATTTAAGCAAAAGATGTTCGAGGATAGATTTGCCATGAAACACATATGCACCTCATTTCTTTGTTGAGACAATAGAATGGGGAAGCCTCCGTTTCTTTCGTTCATTTTATGATCAAACACATGAATGAAAATGAGTAAATTATTTAGTTTGTTCTGAAGACAAACAAGTAATTGATCAGTGATTAGGCTCACATTCCAACCCGCCCTGCAGACAGAATCCTGCGCTTGGCGACCCGCGAAGAATTCCCGTCTACCTCTCAGCGCAGGTGATTCAACTCAATTCGCACGTGTCTCCTCAGTAATGCGGTTTTGTCGTCAACCAAATTATGAACTTTGGTATGCGTTTCCGAAGGGACTTTACAGTGAAACACTGGTTTCCCTCTATCAATCGAGTCAGCGGTTGAGGAAATCAAACTAGATGTTACCATTTTGCGACATGTGTTTCATTTCAGTCTTGATGTGAAGGACACTGATACTCCTTTTTATTAACTGACGATTAAAAGCCTGATAGCGTGACTACAGTATGATGTCTGTAGGTTGTACAGTACTCTGACTAAGTGGGTTCTTCCAGTGATGTGAAGAGAAACAATATCGGGTAATTTCCGTTCAGATTGGACAAAAGAACCCAGAGCTAAACATTAAGAATTTCTGGTCTATTAAAAGCGACAGTGGCTGGAAAAAAATTAGCAGATAGGCTTAATTACCAAAGGCACGAATATGATCAAGTGCAGATGCAAATTGGATGGACGGGGGACGCATATGTAGCGTAAACTTCTGTCTGATCTCACCTCTGCTCCAAAATAGCCATTCCCAAACGTTAGGTGTCTCTTGTGACCAGACCCTGCTCTAATCGTTCTAAATTTGTTCATGTGTATCCATGGAGAGCAAAAATACTACTACCAAAAGTGGTTCGGAACAATAATGAGAAACCGCACTTACTGCATCTCTATCCCTCGCTGAAGTCAGAACAGCATATTTTCTTTCCAGCAAAAACTGCTCGTTATAGAAACGATAGTATAAAATCATTGAAGTAACTCTCTTTCTTTCCCAAGCCTGTCATAGCCGCCCACCAAAAGGACAACGCAGAGCTTAAAGGGATTCTTCTTCGTTGTTAACAACAGTTTTCCTTCTCTGGTTTCTCTTGTGAGCTACACAAACGACTCTACGTTTTGAACCACTCCATGAGGCATCGCGGCTGTGGAAAGGAACATGGGAAAAAACAATATGGACGCAGAAGTATGTTTATCCAATAAGACACTGCTCAGAAGCAATAGCGTCTCTAATTTACAGAAAAATGCAATGCGTAACCATAGATTATTCTCCAATAGGTTCTGACCCATGACAGTGATAGGGAAGGCTGCCGCGGCTTGGTTGGTTAGATGCAAAGAAATGCACTTGTATTCTAATAGTGTCTGACTCTCGTTTTCCACAACTAAATACTTTCCAGTCAACAAGCTTGTTTCCGTAATTTAGTCTTTGGACACGCAGTTCTTTTCGGATTAAGTCTGATTGTTGGTTCACCATTAAATTGATATCAATTTGAATAAATCAAATCACTAAATGGTAGAACAAAATGTGCTTGCATATAACATTCACTCTGGGATGAGTTTCGAGGTAATATCTAAGAATTTTGTTTTTGATCTCAGTTAGGCGAAATTGTTCGCACTCTGTCAAATGATTGACTGGTTCACTGTCTAGGCCAACTGCAGGTGCACTCGTTCGCGGATTCAGCAATCCAATTGCTGTTGCTTTCACCATTACCTGTGGGTGTTCTCTTTGTACGAGCTTCAGTCTAATCAGAAGCATTCGATATAAGATATTGAAATAGTTGTTTCCATCTTGATGCGTTGTGTCTGCGATGTTGGCTTCTAATGTGCTCCATGCTGTTATCACTCAAGCGAAGCCGATTTCTAGTTCTTTCTTTCGATGTGACAACCACCTCGTGGACCGATATATGGGAGAGAGAGAAGACGATGTTAAACCATGGAGTAATTGCACTGATTTGGTTGACTAGGGTTTCTGGACTTCAGTCAGTTGGTGACCGTCTTGCTAGACAGTGAACGAAGTTTCTTTTTGATTAATTGGTAAGGTACTATTGCTCCGGTAGATAGATCCACTTGAGTCTCTGCAGATGAAGCTATCTATAAAGGGCATGCAGTCGTTAGTTTAGTTTTCGACAGAAAAGCTACTGTGTTGANGACCAATGGTAAATGACGCCAATATTCCGTGAATGTCCTGGTCTGATGTTCCTGTATTCTGGATCATTCTAAGCCTTTATTGGTTTTTCATTTTCGATAGACTTTTTCTCTTCATATCTCTTCATATATCTCGGTAAAATTAGGTTCCTCTGTGAAACAGGTACCCGAATTTTGCTCTTTTAAAGCTCGCAAAGCTTATTACTCTTTCTAATCTGCACACGCCATTACTCATTGCCTTTCTTGACTGTGTCTAAGGGTAATTATTGCTAGTTTTGCAAATCGTGATTCTGCTGTGTGCTTGGTTCTGTTACCTGTAAACACTGAGTTTCATTGATAGTCAATTATTAAACCAAATAAAGTAGCTTTACGTTATTCTCTCTACTGTGGACACGTAGTATTGCGAAAGTCATAACAAAACCGATTTATAGAATGTGTGACCAAAAATCAACCACCCCCCCCCCGTGTAACCGTACAGAGAAAATTGGAAGGCACGCGATTTAATGGAGAGTATTATTGTCGGGCGCAATCTCCCAGGTTTTAGCTTCATGTAAACACAAATCTCAACAAAATGCTTCAAATGCGCCAGGTCTTGTGATCCTGGAGTTCAGCTATTTCAATCAGCACCCCAATTATTGTTAGATGCAGTTATGATCACGGACTTCTTGTCTAACCAATCACTTGCTTGGTTTCTGCAAATATTCGCGAATTCAGGGTGTTTCTCGCCGGCCATTCAGTTGCTTCTATTGCATTGGTAGCATGCAGTGTTCGTAAGTTATACAAACCATTTTTAATCATATCAAATTTAGTATAAATCGTTACCGTGGAATTTACTGAACGCAGCTCCGTCCTAAGAACAACATTAGAGTTTGACTCCGAAGCAGATCACTCCATTCCCATACACGGTTTGTGACTCTCCTCGGTGCTTCTCAATGGTTACTCAAAATGTCGCTGTGATTTATTTTGAATGCGCTTGCGCTTGTTACATCTCTACTAATTTCACTAAATAACTGTGGTGCGAGAGAGAAAGGGCGGCTGTGTAAGATCTAGACAACAGGGTACTAATCAAGACTCATGGAATCAGAGCTGTTTACACTCACGGCTGACGGTCTACTAGTTTCAGTATACCGACTTGAAACTGTCAACGCGAGACAGTTATTGTTTTCCCAAAATCTTTATTACAGTTTATGCACATGGAATAGGTGTATAGTGAATTTGTTTTCGACGATTCGGACTCATTTATCGAAAGGCAAATCGTAAACACGATTTCTACTTCCCAATTAGATGTTTCTGTCTGCCTCACTCAAAGGTCTGCATCTAAGTGTTGTCTAAGCGTGTGATGACGATGCTTCGTAATTCTGCTAAACACATTCAACCGTGTTTTGCTTGAAAAAGATTCCACGAAGCGAGTGAACTGATGGAATCACCTCTGTCGTACAGCTGCAACCACAATTGTCTTGTTGGTATTCAAAACCATCTACCAGGACAATTGTTTTTGTTTTGGTAACAACGAATTCCAAGTGATTCGCGCACTGATGCTTTTTAATTGTGCTCTTGTAGCTCTGACCGCGTTGGTGCAACATATTAGACTAAGGAAAAGAATTCTTTTTTTCGAGGGGCAGAACAGTATTTAGTTGGTTTTCTCATTGGCGCAGTTTGAAATAGGATTGGTGGGCATCTGCAACATTTGGCCGACCGTGGGCAACAAGAACAACTTAAAATAACGCCACTGGAGCCTCTCGTCTGTTGACGGTCGTGTACTGACCGCGATCGGGAAGACCTAACTTTTCAAACAGCATAAACCGATGCAACGGGAGCAACCAGTGGTGTGACCTCGACCATGGGCGACCAACGCATAATTTGACCCATGCAAAGTAACCACTTTCATCCATTTTTCATCGGACCGCGTAATTTGTGATTTATATTTTACGGGGAAACCCTTTATATCTTCGATAAAATTGTTCCCACGAACAACCATTCTGTGTTGTTCAATGATATGAAGGTCATGCATGTTACCAACGGAATTTCGCCGGTGCAAACTGTCTGTATGTATAAATGCCGGATGCTAAATAGTGCAGTATGTGGATTCACTGTATAATTTTGCGTGCATTACATTTTCGGCGTACTACACAGGCTTACCAAAACGTTTTTTGTCCAAAGCAATTATTTGGTGGATGGTGTATAAACACACCGATTTTTACCTCCCGCTCCATATCCACTTTATTGTTCACCTAACACTAGACTCTTCCACAAACCACCAAAATCTCACCCATAACTCAAAGGAAAAACTGTTTTAAAGTATTTGTGTCGGCTTTCTTTTACGTTCTGTGCAGTTTTATTGAAATATCATCCAATTGACTATTTTCATTTCGTATGTTTTGTGTGCTGTGAATTACTTTCTAACGGTTTACGCGTTTTTCCCCACCGGAACGTACTATTCCACAAATGATTGAATGATGTTCGATTTTCAGTTTTCGGTTATCCCGTTACAAATTTACAGTTGTGTGAATTTTCTCGGCAGGACAGATATTGCAGTTCTCTTCTCTAACAAACCCGTGTTCTACCAACGTGGAACTCGGGAGACATCCATGTATCACACCGATTCTTATCTGCTTACTCATTACTCTTCGTCAGTATCAAAACATCATATTACAATACTGCACAACTTATGTCCAGGACGATTTCGCTGCATCTCAACATAGTGCATACAATAAAATAGAAAAAAAACATAAAAAGAGAAGGGATAAAAGGAGCAAATGAACGTCTACCTCTGTAGGCCAACTGTAATCTAATCTACCAATCCTACTGTGGTTACGGAGCAACCTACGTGGGCAGAACAGAGCGACATTTACGCAATCGAGTGGTGAGAAATGTTCCAAAATGGGTCCAAAATCAGATGACCCAATCGAGGTCATGTTCGCTGAATAAAAACGACG
>UZAN01051797.1:8420-18441 GCA_900618425.1 Echinostoma caproni | reverse complement strand
ATGCGTAACACATGCCCCAACCAACGTAATCTATGAAGGTCGACCATTTGCTTCAGTGGACGACCGCATTGACGGAACCAACCGAGAGTCGTTAAGATCCTCACACGCCATATACTTACACGAGGATGTATGGAGATCACAAAGTCTTGTGATCAGAATGGCTAGGAGAATGGGGGAAACACAGCTACTCGGTGCCGAACCGCGGTGGGCTATCACGGTGGAACCAAAACCGGTATGCATCGTAGATTGGTCTCGATGATGGCCGCTACGTATCAGGTTATGTGTGTGTGCCCTATTTACGGGTACTGTGATGTTGACCTAGAGTTTAGGTTGTAAGCGTCTAACACTGCATTCGAAGCCGTTAGAAGCAAGATCATACTACTCTGGAAATACTTGAACTTGAGAGAAACTGTCGGAGAATAGTGCTATGTCAAACTGGTGTCAGATAGCTTGGCATTGAACATTTATCATCAACGTGACTCGAGGGTAAGTCACGGTTGAATATTGCGTATACAACAGACGCGTACAATGGGGCTTTCCAACTTTGATCAAAGTGAATGATGAATGATTAGTTTGGTACATTTTCTAGCAGCTAATTAGATTTGATTTCACAAGAAAACATGACGCTCTTCGGGGAATCATCATTTGTTCGTACTTGGAGGTCGACGTGAACGCAGTAACTGTTTCATGTGTCTTGTTATATTATGCACTATAGACATTGTGTTCACCTACTCTCTTATTCACCCTTCCTTTCTCACGTCAGTTATTCACCATACCGAGGACACAGATCAGCTTCCCGATTCGTTTGCCTCGGTCAGTCCATCCTCATGCAATGCTCGTGAATCTGGGTCTGATGAGTTCCGCGATCGAAGTGACCACGGTCTGTTTCTTCACTCTCCTCGCGAGCGTTACGATCACGGCACGGGTACCGGCCCGCGAACACTTTCCTCGTTGTCCAATCCGTTCCATTCGTCAACAACTCCTGACGATCAACTCTCCGACACTCCAATGGCATTGACTTGCACAAAAATAGATCGCACAACCGATCCGGTCCAGCCGTGTTCCAGTCTTTCGCCATCACAATCCCCACGAGACCCGACCCAATCCTCCTCATCCACATGTCTCATTTCCGTTCGTTCGGGATCCGGGGATCTGAATTCCGCTTCCCGATCCCGTATTCGATCCTCCTATACCGGACGTCCGAGACGATTGCGTACCACATTCACCACATATCAGCTGCATGCTTTAGAGACTGCGTTCCTATTCAATCAATACCCGGATGTGGCAGCACGTGATCAATTGGCCAGTCGATTAAATCTTTCGGATGGAAGAGTTCAGGTGAGCAGTATTTCTAAGGCCCGTCATTTTTAAATAGTTTTAGTGAGAAAGGCGGGGGGAAGGGGTGGAGAGTAACATTTCAAGTCAAATCAATCAAGTCCAGAAGTGGCTTTATTTCGCCCCATAGGGGATGAACATTCAGCTACAACATAATCACTCTTCTGAGGAAATCGCATGGTAAAAAGAAGAATGATGATAAGCTACATACACAAACGAATATGAGAAATCTAGCAAATATTTTGTTCAAGATCGGAGTTAGTAAGAAACTGTGCGAAGTACGGTATTGCAGAAGACTTGTATGTTGTGGTGCATGCTGCTATGTGCTTATACTTGGAGCGAGTGCGAAATGCGGAGATACATTGACTAATGGGAGCGTACAGTGGGTTAGATGGGTCAAGTAGTATTCTGGTAGAAAGTTTCTGGCACGCCCCTGGAGGTCCCGCCGAGATCCGACTACCAACATGAATTACTCTCAAAGCGAAGTTCATTGGTTGGTTAAAAACGATCTAATTTAGTTGATTTATAAATTTTCAGTTAGTTGCTAAATTATTTACGCTCATCGGGTAAATAGTCATTCTTTTGTATGCTCTGTTCGAGGAGCGAATCACCTTCGTTTACCAATTCAAATTTCCAAGCGATTCGGCTGAATCATAGCACGGAATTTATTGATACACTAAAATCTAGTTATTTTATGTATGCTCCGTTCGGCAGCGGAGTTTTCGGTAAGAGGAGGGGCTGTACATCATTGAGCGAGTTTCCGGGTTACGGATAGGAGTAAAGCCATTTAGGCATTTAACAGGGAATAAGTGGACTTTGATTTACTCAGTAAGCTGTCGCAGACGATTTGGGGCTAGGTCCGGGGCCGTGGCAGCCTTCGCCTGGTACGTCATCTCTCTGTGGAAGGCATCATGCTATGAGCAAATCAGTTCAGCTTATTAGCTGAACTGGGCCATCTCCATCATTCTGTTCGACTTACGCGCGCTCGCGCGGGTGTTTGCAACTGTGACGAAATAAATATGAACAACTTCAACAGACGGTGAAGTTAGCGTTAATTTGTTAAATCATTGACTGTACAGAAAGCGTGATTTGCGGACACAAAAAAACGGTTGTTATCATGTTCATTTTTCGTTTTTTTCTCTCTCTCCCTATCCTTCTTGTTTGTGCAACGCATCAAAACACATAAATGGTAGTATATGTAGTCAGCTCCGATCATGACATATACATACACACCTTTAAACTGGTGTGCATGTATGTATGCATGTATTCTAATTAAATATTTGTTAACTCTAATTTCATATGTTCGTATGTGCGTGCGTACGCGCCGGAGGTATCTTAATTACATCCCTCTAACACTCCAGTATCTCAGGCTGGAGGTTGCCATGTTGTTAAATTACTACGTCATAGACTCATTTGCTCATCAAAACAGTGGACTACCCACCCACTCGCCCACAAGCGTGCGCATATACACACACAAATCTATGCCCGACTTAACCATTTCGGGCGGGATGACCTACGTCATCATCAAGTGGTACTTACCAGCTTAGTCACTGCATCATTTGACTGAGGTCATCTGGAGCTTAGCTACTCGGCAACTGGCGACAACACCCCCGGGGATGTAAGCGCAAATTAGGTCGTCAGCTCATCGTTCTGTCCACTCATCATCATCATCATCATCATCAACAACATCAGCATCATCGAAACTTTCGGAACTGCTCTCATGTATATTAGAAATCCACATCCACCCCCGAGGTCTCGACCAAACTCAGTTGCCATGTTCACTTTGCACCAACATCGTCAATGAAACGATTGTCGCTGATGCAATCCAAGTGTTAATTAACATCATTGAATTCACCTATATAATTCAAGTGGCCCACAATTTCCTTTCGCCATCCTCAGCTTGAAACACAGGCAGCGTGGAACGTGTCTGGTCCAACGATGTGCGTGAATACAACACATTGTCCAAAGACAGCACGCGGCCATTTTCATTCATCAGTGTTTTAGCCACAGCTGAAACGGATATCATCCGGAAAATTTGAAACACGATCGATATATCAGTCAGTTTTCTTTCTCAAAACTTTGATGCATGAATAGAAATCACTTATTTCAAATTCCACCCGATTGGATGGACCGACCAACCCAGATTATTTGTGGTAGTTTGAATACGAACGTCTAAGTTCTGCCTTTCAAACACACACACAGTGTCAGTGCGAGTGACCTCAAAAGTCATCCCCGTACCACCACCACACGCCGCAGTGCGATCTGACTAATCCGTTCTTTTATAAAGGAATACAATTTTCCCACGAGGAATTTTCAAATTACTGACTTCATGTTAGTTCCGATCATGCGCTTCTTTCTGTTGAGTCAATAAAGGCACACACACACACACATGCGCAGTATGCACAGTACGCAAAATTGCACGGCTTACACACAAGATGACTCATTTAACCAAGTTACTTGCTCTATGTGGCGTGATAGTCACGCAGGTGGAATGCCAACGGGTTGTTCTTAGTTGGGTATGTTGTGGGCATTAGTCAAGATCAAATCACCTGATTTCCGTGATCTGACCTCCAATAATGAGGGCAAGCGGAGGACCGTTCTGCACACATTTTTTGTGTACAGTCTCAGCGTTGACTTCCACTATGAACATAACGTTGAGTTCCGACAGGTGTGATATCACAGATCATAGGGGCCTGGATAACGTTTTTGTCCCCCACCCCACCCCACCCCAGTCAGGTCACGTGACTGAGTAACAGTGATCGCGTCAATCGAATAATCATTTTACTTGAGAAAAAATCAAGTATCCGTGCCGAGCAATAAGTCGGCACTCAGTGTGTGGTGAGCGAGGCTCCCTGTTCAAAACAACGGGTACTAATGACAAAGCAGTTTGTATTTAATGATTAATTGGGTCGGTATTTAAACGCTTGCGAATGCTTTCAATGCCCATTGTGAGAAAACACAAAGTAGCGAACAAGCTCGTTTGCGGTGATTCTTCTACGGGCCAATACATCACAATTTATATCAAACAATTCGGCAGGGGGGGGGAGAGCAAGACAAGTTGGAAAGAGATAATTACCATTCCAGTTACATGACCGGATGTCACTCACACTTTGGTCCTCACACATGCGCACTTGTTTGAGTCATTAGGGGCTGGCGGGTGGGGAGATGGTTGTGTCGTGTGTGGTGTTGACCATGGAAGACCGAGTGTTCTTACGAATTGTTTTTGAGAGCATAGGGGGGATTATGTAGGTGGATTCCGATCGCTTCCGCTATGGCCAAAATGCAACTCCTAATCCTCTGGTGCGAACCAAGTAGAGGGGTTGAAACGCCTCGGCCACATTAATTACGTGGTTTGATTCCACCAGGTGTGAAACGATTGAGCTGTTAATGGTACTAATTACTCCACTGTTCAACCAGGCCGGATGATGCTCACGGGCTCGCTCAGATAAACGTCTGCTCGTGCGGCCAATGTAACTTGCCCCACAGGAACAGGTAAATAAGTATACACAGAAGGAGACAGCAGAAACAGACAATTTATATTTGAGTTGAAAGCGCAGAAGTGGCCTGGAGATGAACACAATACGCAGTTTATCCGCGGGGAATGTTTTTTCTACAACTGTACAGACCTTACGTGTCACCATTTCGGCAGTCGTGTCGCCCTTGAAAGGTAGCGATATGTAAACCGGTTTCTTCTCCGCAGTAATGGTCGTATTTGGCAACCGATGACCACCCAGAATGTTGTCCACAAATCGCACGAGGTATCCGTTTTGAAGGAAAACATCTCGAACAAACCTCAGTTCTGCATCAATGATATCGTCCGTACATATTCTTCGCGCCCTAGTGGCGAGGCAATGAATCAGGTTTCTTTTTTTCAAATGCCCTTTCATCTTTCGCGATTCGCGTACTCATGCATATGGACAATTATCAATCAAATAATCGTAACTAAATTACAACAGACAATCTGTATACCGTGATTTGTTATTTGTCTTGCCGAATTCACAAGGCGATAAACGGGATTATAAACAGTCAAGAGTTTAGATAAGATGAAACTGTTTGTGATAACCGACAAAGAGCACTGGACAGCTGTCTCGTCCTGTTTTTGGGGGGACTCGTCAACAGTGCGTCATCACATCTACCTCGTGGGGAATTAACCATCTTCCATTGAGTGAAACCCACACCGAAGACCACCAGCAGTGCCTGGTGCCTCTGAACAATCGAATGAGCTAATCCAAGCTTGATATTCTAAAGCCAACAGTGTATTTACTTACCGTTCTCCCGAGAATTCTCTTGACCTAGTAAAAACGTGTTCCGGTACTTTTCTCCGCGTTCTGCTCATTTTGTTTCGTTCTATTTCTTTTAATCCAAGGAATAATCGGACACACAATTGAGTATTGTTTGTTGTTAGGCGTGTACAAACGAGATTCCGTGCCCCCAATCTGACCTATCAATCTGGTTTTCTCATTACATCATCAGGTCAGATTTCCGAATGCTTATCATATTATAAGAGTATTTAATTAAAATTGGACTAGGATCTTGCCAAACAAAGAACAAGTTTTTCACTGACTACCATTGAAAACCTGATTTTATTTATCATATATATTGCTGGAATTCATCGGTCCAGATTTTTAACAAAATCTGAGACATAAGTTGTTACAACAATAACACAATATCATTTTGACACCCCAGTTTCCTGTTCAATTACATTAGACCTATCGGGGGAAGCCACGCATTAGGAATTTGATCACTGTCTGTCAGCATCGCTGGCGACAGCGATAGATGATGATATGGAGCTCGGGGATAGCTCGTCAGATTAACTGCTCGGGGTTCCGATCTACGAGGCGTAAATGTTTTTTCGCCGCCGATGACCATGTTGGAACACTTGGCGAACTAAATGTTGTAATAGCCGTAAAGAGGTTCCGTTGAATCGTATTACGTAATGCTAGCTTTCTCGAGATTTTGAGGTTAATCAAGAGATTTTCCCCCCGCAGGACTAACGACGACAAATTCAGCAGTCGCTTTGTCAAAATAATCGCACTCGTTGTTTGATGAAGGTAATCGTAGAAATAAAATAAAATGAACTCACATTCACCTGTACTCCTCATTCCGTCCCACCCCACTCACTGCTCCCATTCCATCAGGTATGGTTCCAGAACCGACGGGCGAAACACCGAAAACATGAACGTGCACGAAACGTGGTCACTATGGCCAGTCAAGTGTGTCAAGGCGAAACGAATCCAATGGATATCATCCTGTCCAATCCCTTCCCTTCACAAAGAATTTTCTCCGCCCCGTTGGATTTTACCACCCAGACAGATTGGTCTGTAGCTGTTCAGTCGCTAGCTGCTCAACTACACTCTACACAATCCGCCGTTCCATCTTGTACAGATAAAGACGGATCCGGTATGTTGCTTCACGCCCCGACAATTTCCACACTGTGGTCAGCCCTGTCAGACCAATGTTTGGCGGGAGCACACATCACATCTGGTTCCCATATCACATCATCATCTTCATCATGAGGTTGCCCAATTTTTTTCTCACTTACGTGTAATTTACTTCCTCTTACTGAACTGATGACTTTCACCAGCCAGCCAGCCAGCACAGCCGCCCAGTCACTCAACCAGATTCTCTTTCTCAGGCACATTTGGTGCCTGAGTGAAACCTCCAACAAATTTATTGTACAGTTATATCAGCGCATACCAATATGAATTACAATTTTACTTCATCGTTGTCCAGTGGTTAAAAAACACGAGCAGGTATCGTTGACCTGTTGAGCGAGAAAGGGGAGCTATTTTTGTCTTCGTCGTTGTTGTCGTTGTTCAATGAAGGAGCGTGTAATGTCAATAAGTCAACGGGTCACGCTAGGTAGAGACTTCTTTCATCTACAATCATTCAGTATTCACGAAGGATGGTCAGTATTGCAATCTTGACCTGCCATAAGGATGGTTTTGTGCGGGATTTACTATAATAATAATTCATGACATGAGGTGAAAGAATGCTACTAGATCGAAACAACTGCTGTAAGATTCCACTCATATTTACGAGTAGTATATCGATGCGTGCATGAATAAGTGGTTGGTCGCTTCCCCAGGTATCTGGGAACGGATTAAACGATGTACTATTGTAATTAAAAAAGAGGCAAAAAGAAGGCTGAACTGTTTGACTGATGAGCAAGACCGTTTCATGAAACCACGGACCAACTGTTGCAGATTACATATTTCGTTCTGTGCAATCCTGTCTACCCCTATCAATGTTCTTCTTTTTCTTCTAATCAATCAAAGTCTCCAGTCCGGCGCTGGTCTTGAGGAATTATAACATAACCAAACGGCTCCAAATCAGGTCGTTTGGTTGCATCTGGGTGCAGTTTTATCATCGTGTGTACGGTTCTAGGTGATATTTTTGAGTGCAGTGTGCAACAAGGCATTTACCCGACCTCTATTTAATGCTGTTCAGTTAATTGTCCAGACCTTTACTTAGCACTCAAACGAAACAAGGTACCCTAAGTGGGCCAAGATTAGAATTAAAGCTAAACAACCTCTCTGCTTGTCATATAAATTTTTGAAAATTGCTTGACTTTCCGGACAATTCTTCGAATTTCACTGAAGTCTATCGAGCGGTTCACTTTCTATGAGCTTGTAGAACCGTTACGAGGACAGAACAAAAGGGGTAACCACCTGGATTTCAATGACGACTTGTGCTACCACATCCATTCTCACACAGATCGACAACCAAATCTTCAGTTTTTTCAAGTCACCGGATTCGATGAATTCAAATTACAGCTCACTAGCATTTTTGATTACGACAACTGGCCTCACCAGCAGTACAATCTCGGAAGTTCTTGATTTTCCAGGCAAAAAGAACAGATAACCAATCTCGTGGAACATGAAGAAAAAAATACATTCACCGGTAATCAAGCGGTCTTTGGGTTATACCGCTTGTGCACCGTTTAAAATGGAATGCATTCGGGAGCAACCGGAAAGAGTGAATATAATGGTTAGAGTACGCACAGACCACGGATTACGAATCACGTATTAGGAATCGCGGACACTAGGGAAGCACTGAATCACACTGGTACTAGCACCACAGTATCCCACGTAACCGAGACGCAAGGAAAAGAGCAGAGAAGTAGCAGTTCGTTTATTGGAAGAAATCAAAGGGGTTAAATAACATATATAAAAGAACTTCATTGGTTTTCCAGGTATCTACCAGTCGCGTGCTCGTATTCTTAGAGCCGTACAGCTTCTGTCTGGGTCGCACGGATTCCGATTTGTCGGCACAATCGGCCTATGGTTCGTTGTCCAGAGGCTGTAACTCGTAGGAGCTTTGCTGGCGTCATCTGGGAAGCTTGACTCATCACAAATGTCCGGAAACTGTAACGTGTTGCCCCCGTAAACTAGGATCACCGCACACTCCAGTACAGTTATAAACATGGTGATCTGACAGGCAGCAAAGAGTAATCGACAGTCGTTTCCTTCTTGTTCAGACTCATCGGTAGAGCGTACTGGGGTTTGAATGAACTCCAAATGATTATATGGATTTAGAGGATGTTCCAGTTTTGGTTGATGTATCGTCGTTCTTGTGTCGGCCTCAATCCATGGGTGCACATTCAAATCCCGACACGTATGGCCGATGTGTTGCAACAAAGTCATACAACTGTTCCATGCCTCTTGCTGGCCCGCACACAACATCGTTTATACTTGTCGTCAACTTAACTGAACTCAATAAATGCTTAATGCACCCAAACGGTGAATTCTAAGAAAAAAATTCACGAAATTACATAATGGATACATATATCGATTTAGAAGTTAAACAAGAAAGTGGAATACATAAAGTCAACATTTTCCGTGTGTGTGTGTGCGTGTAGGGGGGGGGGGACGCGAATGTGAGCGTCTTTCCTCGGTTTAGGCGATAATGGTATGATCAACCTAGAGTGCACATGATACAAAGACGATGAGTTGAAATTTAGAGCGTGCTCGGTGATTTGACACAGCTTTCATGATTACGTGAAGCAGTTCATGTTTTTCATCACCAAGGGGTGTCCTGTCGATAGACTTATCGCAGGGGGCATCGAGATGTGACATGAGGTCTCGGGTCAGTTGGTTGGTGCGCTGGATTTGCACAACCAGTGATGCCAAACCGAATCGAGACAGTTGTACAGTAGTGTTTCCTAGATTTTCAGTTCATTCAATTTGTTTGCTTCATAGACACGACGAAATCCATCACACAAGTGAATCAGATCCCTCATTACTTATAGATAACGATCCTAAGTGCCAGGTCCACATGAACGTGCGCCTTTCGATACTGGCTCTAGAATGCTGCTTTCTTTGAACTTTGGTCACGTCTAGTAAACCACTGTCTAATAAACCGTATCATATGATCAATTTATCGTGTAAATGAGGCATGAGCTGAAAAGCTGGAAAGCACTGCTGGCCAGCTGTTTCGACCTGGTTGGGTCTCATCCGAGCAGTGCGAATCCATCGACCCAACCGGGGATCGAACCCGGGACCTCATAGGTAGGATGCAAGCACACTACCCACACGGCCACCGAGTAGCTGATCAGACAGTTTCTCATTTTTAATATAGCACAACTCATCTTTACTAGCTTGTTGCGGGCATCACTCCTCGCTCTCATCTAATCAAATCAAATCCTCCAATCCTCACATAAACCGTTTCAGGATGTGGAAGAACA
>UZAN01051793.1:5379-18450 GCA_900618425.1 Echinostoma caproni | reverse complement strand
ACCGAGATGGAATGACTGGGCTTTACAGGAAGGATTTTCACAGATCGATCAATACAGATATCCTGCAGACTCTCACCAATGCATTCACAACCCTGTGTCTCGTTGCGTTAAGGACCACCCCATCTTGGTGGTCAAGCGTAATGAAAAAAGCCCCTATTAGAAAGCGGGCAGCGTGGCATTGGCTCTATGCCACAGGTGGGCATCTAAGGCACCTGCAGTACTTGCAAGAGTGGAGGACTTTCCACCGCATTCTCCTGTATGCCAAAAGAGCTTTTGAGCTTTCTCTGGCCAAGCAAGCAAAGAGCTCCCCCAAGGCCTAGGATGGGTACGTCCGGTCTAAGTAGACTACAAGGGAAACAGTAGACTGTATCAGATGATGATCCCCCACCACCACGGCAAACTCCGAAAAGGTCATCGCCTTGTTTGAGCACTTCCAGACTGTACACACGAAGAATGAGAGCTTCCTGCGACCTATTCACCGGACAGCAGGATCCACGCTGTTGGCGAAAATTATTTTTGCTATTGCAAGAGTTAGAAAAGATCCTGGGCAGTTTGGACAGGAGCAAAGCGGTTGGTCCGGATGAAATCCACCCGGCACTGCTTAGTGTACGTCAACCAATTCGCAATTGAGTGACGCGTAGCCGAATCCGATACGAATCCCGAAATAAAACACTATTGATCCGTAATGTTCTACAGTACTAAATTAGCGAAATCATAACAAAATGAACCCCCGGAATATGTTTACCAGTCCCATAAATGCTTTTATGTCTTTGAGGGAAAACGGTAAGGCATACTCTCTTATGGCAGGAACCTTATCCTGACACGGCTGAATACCTTCTCGTTTTATCTTGTGACCAAGGAAAATGAGCTCCGATCGACCAAGTTCACAATCATCAAGATTGACCACTATTTGATGGTCAAATAAATGTTGAAATAATAATGCCACATGATAATAATGTTCATCTACAGTGGATGAATCTATTATTAAATCATTTATATAGACGTGAACAAAGTCTGAGTTCCGTGTATTGCTATTGATAAACCTTTTGGAAAGTCTGAGCAGCACTTCGAAAACCAAAAGGCATACGTAGGAACTCAAACAGACCAAATGGAATCGTGATAGCAGTTTTTTCAACGTCTTCAGGAGCGACTGGGATTTGATGGTAGACCCGCACCAAATAGATTTTATAAAAAAACAGTCGAACCATGAAGTGATGTGGTGATGTCGTGTATGTGGGGAATAGGGTAGCTATCAAAACGAGTCACTGCGTTAGGTGCTCGATAATCGCCAAATGGTCGCCAGATAACGCCCTCTTCTTTAAGAACCATGTGTAAAGGAGAGGCCCATGGACTGTGAGAAGGACGAACAATGCCTTTTGAAAGCAAATTGTCGAACTCACGCTTATGAAAAGCTAGCTTGTCCGGTGCCAGTCGGTGCGATCGTGCCGTGACTGATGGTCTTTTAATGACTATGTGGTGAGCCACACAATCTGTTAATAAGTTAATCTCCTCAACAGGTTCATTCAAGTTAGGGAAGCCTTCTATTACCGAGTGGAACGAGTCACGCGAATAAGGTAAGATACCTGTGATTCGGTAAACGTCTGTGCGAGCTTTGATGCCCGTGAATTTAATGTTTGACGAAATAATAATCAATTGCAGTCTACGTGAGTCAACGGGTAGCTCATAGAACTGCAGAAAATCGATACCAAGGAAACTTGTAGGAACGTCTACTAGAATGAACGCCCCTAGATACCATATTCGAGGCCCCAGGTTAACCGCTAGTCGCTGTGCACCGTAAGTGGGACTGGGGGCATCATTTGCAAGGCACAATCGAAGTTGTGAAGCAAGAGGCTTGCTGCTACCGACAGATGCGACAGAAATTTGGGCTCCCGTGTCTCAACGAGAAACCTAATGCGTATATAATAATGTTGCACGTAAAATAGACGGCCAATCTGGGGGTGGGTGGGCCGGCGAGTATGTCTGCAGTTACTCGCCGGTGGTGGCGTTTCCCGCGACGCAAGTACACAGGGGCTTGTGTCTGCGAGCTCCTGGTCCATAAGTTTTATGAAACCAGCAACAACCCGGTCGATTTAGAGGGTTTGGACTAGGGATGTTGGGCCGAGGAGCGGGTAGGCTTTGCAGCCTTAGTGCGCTCACGGCATGCATGGTCCTGCGAGACCTGAGAGGTGGGTTGAGGTACTCTATCCTCTATCCTAAAAGGATAGGCGCTCATGAATGCAGTGTGGTTTGCCGCGCTGTGGGGAACGTGGCGCGGTGGACTGATGAGAGGTCATGGCAACAAGCAAGAGCTCGGCTTTGCCGATGTGGCAACCATAGCGTGAAGGAACTCCCTATTCTCAGTCCAAGGTTAGAAATATACTGTTCCTCCTCCCAATTACTCCTATTTTGACCCTATGTACACACGTCATTCCTGATTTGACCTTAATGACTACGTGATCCCTTGTGTCAGTCATTGTCTATGATTGATCGATGCCCCATTCTCGTGTGTCTAAATATCGATCTCACACGTGTCATTGCCCTTTGACCAATAATTGCCCTCTGCTCTTACGTGGCTTTGTTGTGTCACTGCTCCGGTTCATGTCTGTCCCGTCACTGGCCCTGTGGCCTCATTTGTTGTCTTGATCTTTGCGAGTGCACAGCTGACTTCGATCACCGGCTGTTCACGTTTGGTGAACAGAATCCATTGCTTGATATAACAGGTATTTATATTCCCTCTTTGTATATTTATTTACTTGCCTTTATATCAAGTCTCTATCCAGCTGTTTAAACCCACTTTTTGTCTGTATTGCGACTGAGACGCATTGTTGAGGTACGTTGTCCTTTGACTCGCTTAATGAAATAAACAATACCGTATGCGAGGCGGAGCAATATTATTCTCACTTTGGGGTTCACATTTTCCTACGCGTTGCTCAAAGATCTCTTCGACGTTATACAGAACGATTGCTCTAGGGCTACGGTCGAACCAGAACAAATCGTTTTGGAATTCACAGCCGTCACGGGACATAATTTCTTCCAAAATTGAAGCGACCCTATCTAGTGAGGTAGCTTATAGTAGAGCTGTTACTATGGTCTGAATATGAACCAGTAACGACTCAACCCACAGCTCCCTGATGATATCCGAATGGGCATCGTGAGGTCCGACGAGGGATCTCGGGTGAACCAGGTGCTGACTGGACTTGGCGTCACCCATGAGGTAGCATGGCAATAATTTCCGCAGCCGTTCCTCTTTGAACGGGAAGAGGGCGTCATAAATGGCCAATTTTAATTTATCAAATGGATAATCCTGGGGGAATTGAAAACTAAATCCTGTAAGGAAGATAATTGGTCACCTGAGATGGCTTCCAGTTTCAGCGCAAACATTGTGCTTTGGTTCCTAAAATTTCTGTGAGCGAATTGCAGCTCTAACGTTGCTAACCAAACCTCTTCGTCATGGAGGACGAATGGGATAGGACGAAAAGCCACAGTATTCAAGATAACGTCTGAGATGATAGAATGTGTCTTATTGTTGGATGGCATGATGCTGCGATAATATATTCAATGTAAATATAAATATCGTGCAACAAAGACGCAAAACCGCTGACTTATTGAAGAACAGAAAGTATATCTCTGGCGGGCTCACCGTTTGAAGATCGTCGACTACGGGCGGTCGTGACGAACTTGAGAACGGGACCCTGAGCTCGCGAACAACCAAGTTACTGCTGATCAAAGCAGAAGACTTGTGATTGTTGTAGACATGTATTGAGGTACCGTGGCACGGAGAACGTACCGGTACCTACTAACGAGAATTTGCGTTACAGCACGAAGGTAACGAAAACCAACGAGCGCAATGACGTGCAAACTAATCAAAAGTAAAAGGTGAAAGTTCTCTCGCTAAAGGAAACAGCTGTCAGCGATCGTGTCAAACAAACGTCACATTGCGTTAGTACTGAATTAAAAATGTAAACATACATTCAGATTGTGGAAGAAAAATGGTGTCTAACAAATGTTTGTTATTGTTCGGCCTTCTTCGTTCCATCGGGGACACTTTAAGCCTGTGAAGAAATAGTCAACTAGGCTTAATGATAAGAGATTATACAGAAGAAATAGATTCCCTCTGATACGTCGTGTATCTAAGGGGTGTAGATTCGGCTGTTGCAGCCGGACAGGATAGGGACTTTCTGACAAGGTATATACCAGTTTCGTGGCTATTTGCTGCACACGTTCTAGATTCACGGTGGCGAATGAGACCAGAATGAACAGATTGACTGCCATACTCTAGAAGCAGTTGTATGTATGTTCCATTGAAGAAAGCGAAGTCCCCTTTGATTTTTACGTAGGAAAGAGCGTCTAATAAGGTTTAGGACACGAAAAGCGGATTTATTAGCTTTCAAATTGTGGGAAGAAAATGAGAGATTGCTATTCAGCCAGAAACGGAAAATTTGGCGCTGGAAAATCTGTTGGATTTGGGTTGAACCGTTCACCTAGAAAGGTTGATCTGGAGCGAAACCAAAGGACATGAAAGCACATTTTTCGTCACTGATTGAAAAGCTCCAGTTCTCACGTCATCTGCAAACAGAAAACAGGGATTTTAAGAATTTTGTACCAGGTCGTTTATGTATATCAGGGACAGCAGTTGTCCGAGTACGGATTCTTGAGGTACCGCTTGTGACCACCACCTCCTCGAGTGTGTGTTCTCCCACTTTGATACTAAACGTCCGCAGCACTATGAAGCCCATTACCCAATTTTGGACTTGCTCAGTTGTTCCAAATACTTGCATCTTATGGACTTACAGATAGTGGTTGACCGAGCTGAATGATTTCTGTAGGTTCAGATAGCATACATCTACCGGTAGGCCTTCATCTGGTCTACGTGTCACCTCATCTAGAAACACCAGCGGGTCTGTCAAACGAAGACTTTTTTCAATAAATCCGTATTGAGCTGGTACCAATAGTGCGCTATTGATTATGTAGTGGCATACTTACCTTCTGACTAGCCGCTCTAAACAAATACATATTACAAAGAACAAGAATTGGCTAACAAGCTCGTTTTCAGGGATTCGTATTCATGCCAAATACATCACAATAAATACTACGCTGTTTATATATAAATCAGTATTCAATTATAAATGCGCAAACAAATGTTTCGGGAAAGAGAAAATAACCTCATGGGTTATCCGGAGCTAAGTTCATCTTGGAACTGGATATGGAATTCCTAATGAGCACATAATTGTTAGGTCATCCGATCGTTGGAACCACTCGGAATATGGTGTGTGTAGTGGGTGAGCCAGGGGAGCATAAGCGCCTGCATAAATTGTTTTTGGGCACACAGAGGGGAGTGGTGCAGCCGAATTCCTACCGCTTCCGCTGTGGATAGCAGACGACAGCGAACCTGCCTTGATAATCGACCACAAACCCGATACAGGGGACGGAATGCCTCGGCCACAGTGTGATTTGTTTCAACTAGGTGTGAAATCACTGCACTAGTGAGTGACAATCGTTCCTGTGTTTATTCGTGGTGTTCACGGATTATTTCAAACGAACGCCCGTGTGTGTTCATTTACGTGTTTCTGTGGTACCACGTTCATAGACCGCGCGGTCAGGCGTTTAGGATTTCCACCAAGCATCGGGCGAGTTTGTGATTTGGCGACGTTTGCATACACAAAATTGGTCTGAGAGGATTCCTCGGTTTATCAGCTTTAGGTGAGCTTCTCATGTGTGTTGTCTCTGTCCCCATTGGCTTTGTTTTCTATTCTTTGTTTCGGATATGTAGCCATGTAGTAACAGAATATGTAATTTCCTTGCGATACTACATGGGTACATATCCGAAACGCAGTATAAACAACTGAAGCCAATGGGGCAGAAACACCACACATGAGAGGCTCACCAAAAGTTCATAAACTCGGGCTTCCTCTCAGTCCAATTTTGTGTATGCAGAAATCACCATATCACAAACTCGCACAATGGTTGATGGAAATTCTAAATCCCGTCCGTAAGTTTTTAACAAGCTATTGTTTAAAAGATTCTTTTAAACTTTCAAATTGCTTGGAGAATTTGACCACATCTTTGCAGCGATGTATTCTATAGATGTGGATTCCCTCTCCACCAATGTTCCACTCCACGAAGCAGTTGATTTCTAATGTGATTATATTTCTTTAGGTAGTTTTTCCCTTGCCATTCTTCTTGAATACTTAAGAGAACTAATATTCTATGAACCGAAAACATACGTTTTGAATTCGAAGGGGCCACATATAAACAGATTGATGGCGTGGCCATGGGTAGTCCATTAGGCCCAATTCTAGCCGATTTATTTTTAGGAATGATTGACCAAATTCTTACCAATAATATTTCCCAGTCTACTTTGTACAGACGTTATGTGGACGGTATATTTATTCTTACGGAACGTGAGCATTTTAAATCCGTTTTGAGTCAATTTAACTCTGTTCGTCCACATCTTTCCCTATCCCACGAAGAAGAAAACAATGATTCTCTAGCATTTTTGGATATAAAAATTACGAGACGCTTAGATGGTACATTACAGAGTTCAATTCACAGAAAAGCTACATGGAGTGGTCAATATCTACAGTTCTCTAGCTTCTCATCCATGGCTTACAAACGTGGACTCCTAAAAACTCTGTTCCATTGCGCCACAAAAATTTGTTCCTCAGACACACTACGAGAAGAAGAAGAATTTCTGAAGAAAACGTTACTACGAAACGGTTACCCCGGAAGATACATTAATATTCACAGTAAGCAATCTGAAAAAGGTTACTCATCGCCAAATGTTTCCCAGAAAGCCGTTTACATCAAACTATCTTTTAAAGGCGATCACCTTTTGAACAATGTGCGCCAAAAGTTCAAGTCTGCTCTCAACCGGACATTTCCAGGTGCTCAACTCCGACTTATTGCCTCTACTCGTGGAATCGGTTTGAACAAACATGTACATGGTTGGCACTCCAGTTCTGTCTCACACACAGTATACCAGTTCACCTGCAGTTGCGGTGACACATACATAGACAGAACCAACCAACAATTATCACGGCGGATGGCCCAACACATTCCAAAGTGGTTGGTCAAATCGATGGTGCAACCCATACCCAGTCACCAAGCGGTCACACGTAACCCGGGGTCATCAACTGCAAAAGATCTCATGACAACCGAGCACATAATTGATCCCGCTGCCTCTTTTAAACCGTTCTTACGTGATTGTATTGCAAAACTGTTGGTGATAAGTGAGGAGTTGCTAATCCGATTACATAATCCCGTTCTGTGCGCCCAAAAGTTATTGATCCAATCAGTTCACTTGCCATGAAGTTGACCTGTATTTTTTAATTCTAATAGCCCCTGTTTAACTGTACATGTCCATTCACTAGGATCTAAAAATCTAGCGTGCTATAGATGTGCTTGTTTGTTTTACGTCGACGATTGAGAGGATTAAACGAAATGGTAACATCTCGCGACACATGTCTTATTTCGGCTTTGATGTTATTGTGATGTATTTGGCATGACTAATAATCACTGAAAACGAGCCTGTTCGCCAATCCTTGTTCTATTTGAAATGTGCTCTATAGGAATGGTTATACAATTAAAACAAGCCAAAGATCCCATCGCATTTCGCGGACTTAATAAGTATGTTAATTTCTCTACGAAACTGGCTCTGGCAGAGGCTCGAATTCAGTTCATTGACGAATGTGTTACCAAATCGGTATTTCCGAAACAGTATTGGACATTGTTGAGGAGAAATCGTGTGAAGATACGCAGTGCGACCCTTCGCCGTCTCGCTGTCAATGAGCGTGACACGTTGTGTAATCATCTTGTGGATTTAGAACGAAATTATGTGACTTCTGCATGTGCGTTGGATAATCTTTCACCGATTGAGAGAAAATCTTTCAAGGATTATGTTCAGTCGATCGTGGCTAAGCAAGTTGAACGCATCCAAACCATACTACGTCGGCGACTTAACCATGTCAAGCCCGTGGGTGAGCTTTCTGTCAACCCTGAACAGTACGTTCATAATCTATCATGTGTAAATCTGGACAAAATGCTGTTAGAAGTATTGTCTCCAGGACCAGTTTTTTATCCTAATGGCAGATCTAAGCAACTTGATGTTGAGGTGGAGTTTAAAAATCTCTATGCACAATTTTCTGTTCTCGTTCCCCCGTCGAAGTTGGATTTGGAAAAGCTGAAATCAACCTTAGTCAATGCATGCTATCAACATCAGAGTGTGAAAGTAAAAAGAAGTGAACTAGTGACATCGGAGCATCTCAAACGACTCAAAGACCTGCAGAAAAACAGAGAAATCATGATATACAAGCCCGACAAAGAGGCGCGGATCGTGCTTCTGAACCGCACAGATTATGTATAAAAGATGGAAGCCATATTGAGTAACGGGAAGAATTCACCAAAACAACAAAAAAGGATAAGACCGCTAAAATAGAGGTCGCCTTATCAAAGATATTGAGATGCTTAAAGCAAAATGGAGTAATCGATGCGACCACTCTCGAACGGATCCGGCCAACTGGGACAACGATTCCCAGACTGTACGGGCTGCCGAAGGTGCATACGTAATGAGTACCCTTGCGACCGATTCTGGATATGTGCAAATCATCGTACCATGCACTTGCAAAATGGTTGGCTAAATTACTAGAGCCCGTAAGAATTGGATTAGCGAAACAAAGCGTAAGAGACACATTCAATTTTGTGAACAGCATTCATGACTTAAACTTGATGGGTCGGACGATGCTTTCATTGGACGATAGCTCAATTTTCACCAATGTTCCAATCAGCAAAACCATCGAATACCTGTGTAGTTACGCACAAAGTAACAATGTTGAGATAGGTCTTCCTTTTGAAGACCTGAAACGACTGCTTTATTTTTCCACATACAACGTGCAATTCAAGTTCAACGAGCAGATTCATCGACAAAAGGATGGTGTGGCTTTGGGATCACCTCTAGGCCCGTTGTTTGCCGATGTGTTCATGGCAAAACTCGAAAATAACGAGCTCAAATCTTTCAATCAGGATTGTGTGTTATATACAAGATATGTGAATGAGATTCTGTGCGTGATCAACACAACATCAGGAAAAAATGAGCTCTTGAGCAAATTCAACGCTGCTCATCAGACCATAACATTTACTTCAGAAATGGAAAATGATAACAAACTGGCATTTCTAGACGTCTGTTTGAGTCGTAGATCGGACGGCTCGGTGCAACGATCAGTGCATAGGAAGGTGACTTGGAACGGCCAATATATTCATTTTCGCAGTTTTGTACCGCTCAAAGTGAAGAGGAATTTGGTGCGCAGTCTAGCAGATACAGCAAGGAAAATTTGTAGTGAGGACACAATAGAAAAAGAGCTCTGGTTCTTACGTACTGTCTTCACACACAATGGTTATCCAAAACGATTANTAGTTAGCAAGATGATTCAGTGCGGTGGAGATATTGTGAAGAAGACTGAGGTCAGAAAGAAGTCGGTATACATTGCCTTGCCGTTCAAAGGTGATACATCAGCAGAAGTAATACGAAGGAGACTATCAGATGCTGTTATTAATACCTTCCATGCAGCAAAGCTTAATGTTTTGTTCACTTCCCAGCCAATTGTGTGTTTACGACTAAGGGACAAAATGCCGGATTTTGCCGTCTCATTTTGTGTGTACTTATTTGCGTGTTCCTGTGGAACCACGTACATAGGCCCCACGGTCAGGCGTTTGTCCAAACGAATCCGTGAACACCACGAATAAACACAGGAACGATTGTCACTCACTAGTGCAGTGATTTCACACCTAGTTGAAACAAATCACACTGTGGCCGAGGCATTCCGTCCCCTGTATCGGGTTTGTGGTCGATTATCAAGGCAGGTTCGCTGTCGTCTGCTATCCACAGCGGAAGCGGTAGGAATTCGGCTGCACCACTCCCCTCTGTGTGCCCAAAAACAATTTATGCAGGCGCTTATGCTCCCCTGGCTCACCCACTACACACACCATATTCCGAGTGGTTCCAACGATCGGATGACCTAACAATTATGTGCTCATTAGGAATTCCATATCCAGTTCCAAGATGAACTTAGCTCCGGATAACCCATGAGGTTATTTTCTCTTTCCCGAAACATTTGTTTGCGCATTTATAATTGAATACTGATTTATATATAAACAGCGTAGTATTTATTGTGATGTATTTGGCATGAATACGAATCCCTGAAAACGAGCTTGTTAGCCAATCCTTGTTCTATTTGAAATTCTATAGGTGAGAAACCAGTGACAAACTCGTGTACGGGTCCCAGGAATAAATAGGTTTTTGCTGTGACGACGGAGCATATCTAAATAATACGGAGTAAAAAGGCGATTGGTCGTTTGCATAGAAAATAAGTGGTAAATAAAGAATAGGTCCGCTCTGATGCGACGGGTGTTTAATTAGGAAAGGTTCAGTGTGCTGAGACTGGAGGGGTATGACATATGGAAGAGACCTGATACTGGCTTCTTGACTGCTCGCTGAACTCGGTCGAGGGAGTTACGACCACCCAAAACCCCAGATCACTCATGTTGACTCCGTATTCTAATAGCGGTCCTACGTAAATACCACATAAGCGTTGACGGTGTTCTCTGTCAAAGCGAGGGAAGGATCGCTTGATAAAGTTGAGTATCTCAAAAGCCTTTTATCAGGCTTTTTGGTGGTATCAAGAAAGAGAGATAGTTATTTAGCCAAAAGCCAAGGATCTTATGCTGGTTGACACACTGATGTCGGGAGGTACTGCACATATTAAAGGTGTGCCCGAAGCCCCTGCCGAAGGACATACTTACAAATTCATCATCATTCATTGGAAGGCTCCAGTTTGATGACCATGCTTTGGTGACATCCACGGCTGCCTGCACTGCTGGTGTGTTATTCCTCCAGATTGTGACATCGTCAGCAAACGTAGCAATGTCGACTGAGATTTTGTCCCGAAGGCCATTTAAGTTAAAGATGAAAAGGAATGGACCTGGGACGGATCCCTGAGGAACCACTACTCTCCTTGGGGGATAATTGGAGAAGCAGATTTCTACTTCAACAGAGAGGGAGCGCGAGGATAAAAAGCTACCTAGAAGATTGAGCAGCCTGCCTCTAATACTATACATTTCAAGCTTGTGCATTAGTGGAGAATAAGGCACTCTGTCAAGGGCTTTTATATAATCTATGAAAATTGCGTTTGAGATTGCGCCCTCATCGTAGGCCGCGTTAGACTTCTCATTACAGATAGCATTTTGGAGATGTATGACCTGCCAGGAGCGAAACCGTGTTAAAAAGGGGACAGCAGGTTGTTTCCCTTCAGATGTTCGATAGTATGTCTCCTAATGAGACGGTCACAAATTTTACTGGGGCCGCTTTTTAATTTTGTATTGGTCTATAGCTGCTGGGGGTTAAGTTGCGACTGTCTTTAGAGAATAACAGTGAATCCACGACCTGGTTTTTCCACGGTTAACTGAAATGGGATAAGAGTAAGGGAGTGATGCAGTATCTGTATGCAGTGGGACACATTGAAGAGTTCAGGAAAAATTTACAAAAATGATTAACTCCATGGGACGGAGAGATGTTTGCCTTTCACGGATTAGACCAAGATACAAGTCTAGACTACGTTGGTTAGTGGATTTTGTGGGAGCATTAACTACCTCTTGGGGAGGTTGTTCCATGGACGAGTGACCCTATGGGTGAAATAACACTATCGGACTAGTGAACGGGCACGCGGTTTGAAGAGTTTCATCCTATGCCCACGAAAATTATCCATACTAGTGCGCACGAACAAGCCATCGATATTATCGGACTTGAAGAGATTGTACAGTAGGAAGATGTCACCTCTTATACGGTGGATTTCTAGAGGGTACAGATTCCAGTTGGGAAGGCATGTAGAGCAAGCAGTTAATGATAAATCATGCGGAAGTTTTGATGATCTTCGTTGTACACGCTCGAAGACCGTGCAGTCGCTCACCAAGCGGAAGTGAGAAATTTGGCTCCCGTATTCTTATAAGAGTCGAATGTACATGCTATAGAGAATGTGAAAGTTGTCTCTATCTGTTATGGAAAAAGAGCGTTTTAGGAAGTTTAGGACATGGAAGGCAGACTGACTGGCTTTTGCTTGGTGGTAGGAGAAGGGGAGTAACCTGGTCAGTCAGAAACCAAGGGTCATAAAATGTTCTACACTCTCCATGGCCAATGAAGCGCTATCCCTGAAAGTGTGTACAAGGACCCTCCGAAACGACGTGCTGACACATTTTTCGTCCTCTGTTTGAAGACTTCAACCCGTGGACCATTCCTTGACAGAGTTTATTTCTGATTAAACAACCATAGGGTCGGCATCTCAAGTGTTCAGGTTGTCAGCGTACATTGTGACGTTGACTCCACTTCTAGGTGGCAGGAGAGGACCAAGAACGAGGCCTTGCGGTACTCCGGTAGAAATGGAAGAAGAAGGTGAGAGCGATGAACGTATACGGACCAAGATGGTGCGGTTCGGGAGAAAGTCGAGAAGTAGGTCAAGGAATCTGCGAGTGAGGCCGTATGACCCGCGTTTGTAGAGTGATGGAGTGTTGGGGAATGGATCAAAAGCTTTTAATAAGATTCGCTGACTAACTGGTTATGATGGGAAAAGGGGTTACTATTTAACCAGAAACAAAGGACCTTGTGTAAATTGGTATGCTGACGAGGTTTTGATCTACTTATATGAAGGGAGATAAGAGAGGAGATCCCAAAAGTCATGAGTACACACTTATCATCGCTGTTTGGCAGATTCCACTCAATGAACCAGCGTTTAACAGCATCAATAGATGACTGTAGAGTGGAACTTTCTGTAATCCAGGTGGTGACATTATCTGCATGCATGGCTACGGATTTCCAGCGAAAGAGAATATTAATAATAATAACGGTATATTTCACGAAGCCCGTGAAGCATGCTAGTGCGCATGATCAAATGTAAAACAAAGGAAGGTGAGCTAAGCACAATCGGGACGGCTACCGTCGTGTAGGATCCAGGAGTCAGCATCACTGACGACTTCAAGCCATCCGCCCAGTGCCTGAAGGCATCTGGAAGTGCACGTCGGCAGTTGTTC
>UZAN01051791.1:0-18454 GCA_900618425.1 Echinostoma caproni | reverse complement strand
GGATCAATCACACTACATACCAACTACGATATGCCAATCACCGCACATCTTCAACATTTGATTTTACAGTGTTCCGGTAACGTTGGTAGCATGAAGGTATCGTCGGTAAAGTTGGACGTGGACGGTGAACCTGTTTTCCTTAGATGACGCGTTCTCCCATACGGTCAACAGGAAGGTGTCCTGAAAGCATTACAGAAAATGGAACAGGATGGTGTGATAAGCAAAGTTGAATCCAGTATCTTGGCGACCCCGATCTTCGTGGCGATGAAAAGTGATGATAGGACACCACGGATCTGTGGAGACTATCGACCGACGTTGAATCCCAAATAGCGGAGATGTGTAGCGACCACCATGGAAACAGAGGATTTCATGAAGCCCTTGCATAGTTGCCAATATTTTTCCAAGATCGATTTGACGGATGCATATCTACAGATTCCACTCGATGTCGAATCTCGATACTTTACAACAATCAACACGCCGTGGGGAATGTACCAGTACAATTTTCTCCCGTTCCGATTGCATGTGTCATCTGGCCTCTTTCAATCGGCCATAGACAGTGTAATCAAAGGACTCTACGGTGTGTTGGCATATCAAGATGACGCCCTCATTTTCGACCTTACTAAGAAAGAACACGATGCCCGTCTGACGCAGCTACTTGAACGAAACGTGGCTATCAAGCCGTCCAAATGTTTGTTTCGAGTGAGTGAGTTGGAGTTTCTAGGATTCACAGTTGATTCCCGTGGATACCGTCCCAATCCGACACGTTTCAAACCATTGACTGACATCGAATCTCCAAAGGATCCAAACGCATTTGAGATCCGTGATGGGATGCCCGAACTTTGCTACGAGGGTGCAGCCGCTTTTCCGTGCTCAGTGTACAGACGCTTGGGAATGGTCGATGGAGTGTGAAGATATCTTACGAGGTTTAATTCGCTGCGTTATTGATCGTCCTGTTTTGGCCCCATTTTCACCATCGAAACATGTTGTAGCCGCATTGCTCGTAGGCCCAGAATGGACGGACTGTGAGCTAAAACCGGGAATCGGATTGAGATTGTCACACAACTAAATTCTGCTTTTCACCAGTCACATGAAAGTTCTGATGCTGTAAAATACGCAAACCATTAAATAACACTGTGATAATCGGAATAGTACTGAATGTAGATATAGGAGAACCCGTACAGTAATGCTCAAAACTGGATTGGCTCCAACCCGAAATGCAGACACCAATGAAATACACGAGGAATTAATAGCAGCAAATGTTTATGTTTATTGACGGAATTAGAGCATGTTTTATAGAAGATACTGGGCTATATGATTGATTGAACGACCGTCGTCCAATCACGTAACCGTTTGCAACGACGCAGCATATGAACTAACTCGGATGTCATGTTCGCCCGGTGTATCATTGGCCGAGCTTCCTGAACGGTGATTGGATGACATGAAACTGTACCTGGTCGTGCCTGGATTACGGTCACGGGAGTCTGGATCACCACAAGAAAGCACGTGAACCGAGTTTAGTAGGAACGGTCGAAAGACTGAAATGGAAATGGGGTTACCTACACAAACTCAGTTACCAAAAAGCCGAACGACAGGACGGTTATGGAGCGCTAATGGTCACGTACTATATGTCACCATCACATCAAACTGAAAGGCTTGAAATATAAACCCTTTTGTCGCTCCTCCTTGTTCTCAGACAGTCTTTGATTTGTTCTAGCCGAAATTTTGCAAAATCACTGCATCATGGTATAGCCAAATAATAAAAGAGATTAGAAGAACATGAGTTCATTAAAACATTGATAATTACAGTTGATAAAAGCACTCCACAAATGTGATACCAATTACTGGGTTATTAGAGCCACCGAAACTTTTACATGTGACGAACAGGAAGATTTAGTTGGTTTACGAAGGACTGATTCCTTCAGCAGAGTTCAATTATATGAAATCGGTGGAGATGCTGAGAACTATTAACGCGATCGGTTTATAAGGTGTTTGCTCACAAATGTGAGAATGTTTTCAAAAATCGATTACAGGCTTTCCTCTCTCACATAGTACCTTGCCGATAAACCCAAACAAGCCCATGTCCGAAGCTAAGATGATCGATAGTTTTAGACCAATGTTTCGATTGCGAAATACGCAACCTAGTTTCCAAAACACTATACTTCTGGCCAGTGTGAAACAGATGAAATGGTGTACTTCAGATCAACAAATCGAGACAAATCCATGTACAAATGAGTCTCATAATGCAAAATGCATGCATTAGGTCGAAATATGAATTCATCCAGTGGACTATTGACTTACTTGGTCATTGCTATTTTATCAATAGCACTCAGAAAAAGTTTGCCTTTAACTTCTTTCATTGAATAAGCAAATGCACATTCAACTTTAGGAGGGGATTAGCGGACATCAGAAAACGTGCACTAGGTAGAATAAACTGAAACATTAAGCCGTGGTGTTTTAATTCAAACACAACCTTCGAGGCAGTGTGATGGCCATCTACATCGCTTGGTCAATGCCGCTGTCAGAAAAAATGTTTCCAACCTCTCTTCCATGTGATTACACTTTCGACAAATATCTCAGTTTGCAACGATCACTACTGTTCTCGCACGGTGATCGGGTGGTTCCCCAAACCGCTTCAGGCTCAATATCGTGTCAGTTTCATCGGTTTTGGGGTGGAGAAAATTTCACTTCAGTTACCACTCTGAATTTGACTGGTCAGTTCGCATTACTGAACAGTGAATACTTGTTACAATGGCATCTATCCGTGAGTACGGTTCATCAGACAATAAGACATTCAATGAAAATGGGACCGCTAATTCGAAGAGATAAAGAAAGCTACACTTCCGAATGCTGGGTCGACGTGGAACGCTGTGGAGTTGTTCAGGTCGAAGTCTGCTGTAGGAATTTAATCGCTCCAAGAGTCGTTTTTAGCCCTAATATTTAGAGGTAAACCGGTCTCGGAAGTAGTCATAGTTGAATATTTAAACCGTCGCAATTGAACAGAACTATTTATTCTAGCCTGATATACCCAGTCTAATGGAATAGAATGGCAAGTACACACCGGAAATATTGTTCTCTGGAGTCCCACCATTCTCAAATATATGCCCGACTGTAATAACACTTGATCATCTCGGTTTCCATTTGTTGATCCGTCTCGAGTTACTGCACTGTCATGATTTATCTGAAGTGCTGCCACCATGATGCGATCCTCTATCTCTTCATAAATTTTAGTAATATTTACTGGCAACCTGGAAAGTTCGTCAGTTGTTTGATTCTGTATACTGAGTCGAAAACTGATGTTGAAGTTGTAATTAAGTAGCCTGGCATATCAGCAGCTTATTCAAAGTGGACGATGACATTTTGAACCATGGTTGAATAAAACTCTTAATGCCGAATGACCAATACATAGCATGAGGAGACAGCTGACAGCAACAGCCTATTTTTTCTCCAGCTGGATAATTATTTTCCGAGTTACCTACAGTTCTGGCCGTTTGTGATGCATTAAAATATTTTCTTTATGGTCAAATGGAGTTTCATTATATTTATCACCCTTATTATTGCTTTAGGTATGGAAAAAATTTAAATCTTGTCTACTTCGCTCTACGTAGTTTCTAGGCTGCATGTTGCATTTGTAAAAGAACTGCTCCCAGTTCCACTCCAGAAGTGTCTATTGTGACGCAGGTCGGATCGAAAATGGTCAAGATAGGGATAGATCATACTGTTTGTTTGTTTTAGAATCCAAAAGGCATATTCTTTCTCGGTTCGCCAGTAGAACGTAACACCCGCAAGTAATTGGCAATTGAAACAAAATCAAGTATGTAACGCATATTGTAGGAGCACATTCTAAGAAAGCTCTTCACTTGTTCAGCATCAGTGGAGACATCTGCATCCGCGATAACAGGTGTGTTTCATTCACTAGGTTGTACACCTTCATGAGACAAGGTATGACGGAGAACCTGCAACTGAGAGACACTAAACACACTTTTTCATGCAAAACATCTTTTCCTTTTATCCATTTCATCAACACAAGAATATATATTTGGTCGGAATTGATATTGGTTATTAAGTTCGGGTGTTGTAATTCAAATGTAAACATCGAAGCCTTTGAAGTACAGCTTCGAGTCGTGTATCATGTTGTTCTTGAGTACAGCCGAACACACAAATATCATCAGGGTAAACCACAGTGCCGGGTATCCCAGCGATTTATTGGGTCATAAACTTTTGCCAAGCAGCGGTTGCAGAGCTCAGTTCCGTTGGTAGTACCTTGTACTGAAAACTTCTAATGAGAGAAAAGCTGTAAGGTACTTGTAGTTCTCCGTCAGGGGCATGTGGAAGAAGGCGCTACGCAGATGGAACTTTGTGAAAATCCTCGCCTCTGTCGTTTGAACAACGAGTTCTTCATATAGGGCGATTACGTATTTGTGGGTTATTCTGTTTATTCAAAGCCTGTGAGACATTTCACATACGAAAAATACGATCCTTTTTTCAAAACAGAGACCATAGGGTCTACCCATTCGGAAGACTCGACCTGCCCAATCAAATTGTCAGATAGTATTTCCTGGAGGACTTCAGATACCGCTTCACGATTCATTAGTGGCACCGATCGTGACTGACTGCGAGCTAATGGTTTAGCATGTTGTTTCAAAATAACCTGATGTTTCTCGAAAGGAATTCCCCCAATGCATGGGTCGAATTACTTCGGAGAATTGTCCTTCCACGTTAAATCGTCAAGCCTGTCAACGGTCAGTTGCAAGATATCCGGAATAATCTTCATAGCCACCATGTCATTACGATCTAGTTGCGCTTTGTTATCATGTGAAATCAAATAAGCGACGATCGAAGATCGAGATGTTTGAAGTGACAAGTTTACAACGACAAAGACTCTTATATCCGGTGGTTCTTTTTTGTAGCTGCCAAACTCGTAAGAAGATGGGTACAATGAATGTATGTAAAGATGTTGTTCTAAACAGCTTGACGCATTTGTAAATATAGGCGAAGCAAAGTCCAATTCCATTTCCAGTGACACTACCGTGTTTAATGTGAAAAACAACATTAAAAGTGTCAGAGAAAGGCTGATTGGGTTCAATATTTACTGGCCCGCTGACCAGTTGAAACGTGACGTAAATTGTAAAATATATCCTGTTTTTCTTTTTGTTCAGTTGTGTACTGCAATGGCGTTATCAACACTAGATACATTCTTCAGACGAAATGCTTGAATGAAGTAGCCAATCTTGTGGCAGGTTTTGCATTCTGCTGATCGTGCTGGACACGAGGAGTAATTGGCTTTGTGGGACGCACTTAAAACAACGGTAATTCGTAATACTTTTCATTATGCTGTTCTTCAGTGAAGGAAATACTTTTGAGACCTCAACAAACTCACTGGAGCGGACGAAATCCTTTGATTGCTTCGATATTTCCTCTTTAATGCACGCTACTTCGCAGATTTTCTCCCAAATCAGTTTATCAGCATCGTCTTTAAAGAGAATTTCGCGACGTCTATCATCTTTGATGCCCGATATGAATTGTGGAATCAACATTGATCCTTCTGTGGAAGTTAGAATATTCACAAAATCGCATCCTCGGTTAAATCGAGAAACAAACCGCTTCAGGGACTCTTCGTTCTCCTGATTGATGCGAGAGAATCTAAACCTGGCAGTTTACACATTCCGTTGCGATTCAACGATACCGTTCAAGGTACTGTACGTTGGAACAAGTTTGTAAACTGAGATCGTCAAGCTGTCATTGTCATTCCTCTCCGAGCAAATGACGCAAAAGTTTGGACTTGTTGCTTTCATTCAGGACAATCGAGGGATTTAGCGCAAAGAAGATCGATACAATTGGTAAACTATGTTTTCCATTGTTCCCAGGACTCTGGAGAAGGTTGAATGTCACGGTCTATTCAAAATGGTGCAGGAGTAATTACTGAAATCAAGTTGCGTCACCAACTTTTGAGTTGAAGAAAACTCCTAATATGTACAGAAGTATATTCCTTAATTAGACACAAACCGGAAGCACTGTAATTCACGTACAAAAAAGAGGATTTTCATCCGGTACTGGCCGTACAAGTCATCAGCAGGCAGCGAGTCAGTAACAAACAGTAAGAATTCTCAGTATACTCAGGGGTTGGTAATTTAGGTTGCAGCTGGTCACCCCTGCCTTGCACCTCGCGAAATGCTTCCATAAAACCAAGCATCTCAAATAGCTTCTGCTGAGGAAGCCCTGCTCACTGCCTTCTCCTGTCGGAGGCGTGTTCCCACCAAAATGAGAGAACGAAAAGCCAAAAATGTAGTGACGTAATTTTTATCTTCTGAAACGGCAAAAGTTTGATGAATTATCAAACGCGAGCCCACCTTTATCTATCCTGAGTGAGCAGATGGTACGAAAACCGATTGTCAGATACCAGGGTGTTATTTTTAATCATAACCTCACCTGGTCTGACCATGTCAATGACGTTTTTTTTAAGGTCAAAGGGCTCACCTTTTATGTTTTACGCATTAAATCCCTTTCCATTCCAAACCATCTCATAAGGCGTTTTGTTTTTGGGTGCGTCTTGCCTCATTGGCTTTATGGGTCCCCTGTTATCTTCCCTGGTCTTTTGAACAAGGACCTCAAACTNCGATCCCTCAGATTTCTCTCCGTTTATAGTCTCATACCACGGGAACATCTAGTAGAGTTTGTGGTGACACATCACTTCAAGTCCTGTAAAACATTCTCTGATAAGATTTTATCTGGTATCTCCCATCCTCTTTATTCCTCTCTTAGCGACTGCCTTTCTCACTCATCCACCCGTTCCACTCATAAACCCATAAAGACTCGCACTGAAGCTTACAGGCGGTCTGTTGTTCCTTATCTCGCCAGATTTCTAACAAACCAAGACCTCGTTACGGGAAATCTGCATCAAACACTACACTAAATCCCTCATGAACACCCAGGTGTGCCACTCATTTTGGATGTTGCTGTCCATTTTCACATCCTTTTAACTGCTGTATCATTGTGTTTTACATATTTTTTGACACACTATGGTTACGTGGTTGCTGAATATCCACCTCTCGAGGTGTTTAAAGCCATTCCTTGACTTGATCTATAACCGGGTCGGTGGACCACTGGTACTGTACCCGGGAAGTTGGCTACAAGCCCTGGTTTCAAACCAACCAGGAAGAACCGTACAAACCATACTCATCCAAATCTACCTGGTCGTGGTCATCCACTCGAGTGGGTATAGAAGTAGATTGGGTATCTTGGACGTTTGACCCCGTCGAAAGAGCGTATGATCCGATGAACTGGACACCAGCCCCCAATAGATTGCGGTTTCCGCAGTTGGTGCTTCGGCTTGCTGAAGGCTGTGGTTGTGAACCCCCTCCCACGAAAATGTATCTACTTTGGCCTGGGCTACCTGGTAGTATCACGCTCTGGAACAAATCATAGGTGTTTTATCTTTTAATAAGGATTATTGTACCGTGATTTGCTTGGTACCTAGTCTGGATTCAGACACGTGTGAAATACATAATACAATACAAGCAGACATGTGGTGCAATTTGATTGGTCAATGTAATCAAGGTCCCATAAGAGGAACATGTACTTCATGCGCGTGTGTACATCGGGCGTTGATAATGCGCGTTCATTGGATGCAAGAGTTGTCCAACACATGAAATAGGCCATACAATATTGTGTATGCTTTCTCCGTGCGGAGAAATTTCGATAAGAAACAGTACCGGTATACCGGTTGAATAAGGTGGCATAAGGAAATGCCTCGTGCGTCCCAACGTTATATTTTTATTTTATTTTTTATCCATATCTACAGGACGAGTAAATTTTTAGGTTCACTTTCAGAAGTGAACAATTTTTTAACGGCCCGAGATTTGCGCCATCCGATCTGACAATCTTATGAGGTAGTCTAAAAGCAAACCTGATTGGCACAACTATCAGTTTTGTTTATTCAAACATAATGAGATAAAATAACCGCTAATCCGACAGTGTGCATGTGAAGGAATATTTCCAAGTTATTCAAACACCATGCGTCATAAAATTACATACCTCTTCCGTTTCAAAAATAAGTTTTCGGTTGATTCCGGTAGCATTTTTTAGTGCAGTCATTAAAAGTACATATTGAGGTTTAGTGGGTATTGTATAATTGACTGAGTGCAATCTCCCAGAAGCCCACGGTTGATTAGACGGTGCTTACTGCTCGTTGGATATGTTTACTGGTATCACTCTGTGGAATTATTGTTTCCATACTTGTATTCACAACGTCAAACACATCACATCACCCTCAATCGCGCCTCAATGAGCTACTTTGCGGCAGGTCAATCTCGAAGGATAAAAAAAGTCTGACAAGTGTTGTGAGCAAGATGTATCTCATCTGAATAACCTCAACACCAGGGCCGATATTTTATGATTATTTAGTAAGTAACATATGCCTGATCCCCTGAAAATAATTCCCTGAGATGCAAGTGAGGATGTTGTGTGCCAATGCTGCCAAGAAATACGCCCGGTGATGTTGACCAAGATCGTGGGACATGCAATTATGTCCGAATCTTATAAATAGTTTATCGGAAGAAATATTGATAAATGCTGCAAGTGTTGTCATTCGTCACGATACTGTCCACCTTCTCCGATTCCCGATGCAATATTGCCCTGGATTATAGAGCAGTCTAATCGTCAATAACGCATGTAGTAGTGTGGTAGTCGGAATAGTATTGAATTTAGGAATACGAGAATCCGTACTGTACTGCTCAGAACTCAATTGGCTCCAACCCGAAATGCGGACACCAATGAAATACACAAGGAATTGATGGCGGCGAATGCTTATCTTTATTGACGGAATTAGAGCATGTTTTATAGAAGATACTAGGCTATATGATTGATTGAACGACCGTCGTCCAATCACGTAACCGTTTGCAACGACGCAGCATATGAACTAACTCGGATGTCATGTTCGCCCGGTGTATCATTGGCCGAGCTTCCTGAACGGTGATTGGATGACATGAAACTGTACCTGGTCGTGCCTGGATTACGGTCACGGATATCTGGATCATCACGGTTACCGTAGTTAGTCATTCCTCTCAGATGACCCAGAGTAAGCCCCTACTGGTTTCAGTTTTGGAGCATTGGGATGTCGACCAATAGTGTCAATTAGTCAACAGCCAGACAGTGCGACTATATGGCGCGTGATTCGAGAACGGCGACTGGTTGATATCCGTTTGAGCAATTGACATTGCTATTTACACGTCATTTAATCCCAATAATTTCTCCTAATAAACGTACTGCTACTTCTGTGGCCTTTGTAGTGCGTCTCGGTGACAGGAGATTGATAGTGGAATTCTGCGCTTCATTGTGACCGTGATGTTTTATCTATAGTTCGTAAATACTTTGATTTCTACACCCTGTCGTCCATAGATGCCGTGAAGCACTATAGTCAACCATCGAGATTTAGGTTGAAGGTACACTTGTGTTCTACACGTGAGGACCTGAATTTATTCCTCAGTTAGATCGTTGCCTTCGGGATGTACATGAGACCAAACAAGTATTCAGTTGACAATTGCTGCTCCCTGTTGGACGAATTTTGTTCTTTATACAAACGGAGGTCGGGTGTTTTTCGTCATCAGGTACTCAGTGGTATAAAAGTAATCTGTCATGTGCTTCAGCTTTGTGGATTTATCCGCGTTAAACTTCAATTTTGAGAATTGCATTATTGCGAGATGAAAATTTGTATACGATCCACTATGGGTGTATAGATGGCGTTATATCCCGTATGCCACTTTCTACTGATTACATACATTACTTTATATGCATCAGAAAGTACACATAGACTAAATAGATCAGATTAAAGAACTGTGTGCCTGACTGAGGCCATAGGCATGCGCTTGCCGCCCTCAACCTGCGAGGTGAGGCTGATCTTAGTAACACTCTCACTCCATTCGAGGTAAACAAAACTGAGACATAATGCTACTCGAGAAACAGTTTCCAGCGGATGACTTTCGAGGCTTGATCAGGCATTAAGAACGATCACCAAGAGCATGTATGCTTACTCGCGGTCGACGTCAGTCCTCGAAAAATCAGGTGTATTCTGCAGTCATCTCACCGATACTACTGTATAGGGTAACGATTTGACCGTTTCATGCGGAAGAAAACATGCATCAGATGAATACTACCACCATGGATTGCTTAGCTTACCAGAATCAGATGTGTTACACAAGCTTAAATAGATACTAACTACTCCCGAGATCAGCGACTTTCATTTCACCGGCTATAATTTCGACCGTGTGAACATGCGCTAGGGTATATCACCGGACAGATCTTCCTAGTGTGCGATATATGCCGGGGTACCAAACTTTGTGATTATTTTCACGGTATTTTCCTCTTATCTGAATATGATGCCACATCACCAGTCGTAATACCCTCTCCACTTGGAACACAGATCGTAGGCGAACATATGTTTTCGATGAATTCCTTCCCAGTTCAGTACAATCATGGAAGCTCTGAAGCTCAATGGCTAACCAGCAAAGCTCATAAGGTTGTATAAGGAAAAGGCCGCAGATGATGGTTGATAGATGATAGACAGTGTAATCAAAGGACTCTACGGTGTGTTGGCATATCAAGATGACGCCCTCATTTTCGACCTTACTAAGAAAGAACACGATGCCCGTCTGACGCAGCTACTTGAACGAAACGTGGCTATCAAGCCGTCCAAATGTTTGTTTCGAGTGAGTGAGTTGGAGTTTCTAGGATTCACAGTTGATTCCCGTGGATACCGTCCCAATCCGACACGTTTCAAACCATTGACTGACATCGAATCTCCAAAGGATCCAAACGCATTTGAGATCCGTGATGGGATGCCTACAGTGCTATTCCCGATTAATCCCGAACTTTGCTACACGCATCGTCCCAATCCAGAGATTTAAATTTAGTGTATCGGTTGACAATAGCTCGTTCAATCCCTCTCACAAAGGATTTTGAGATGAGCATACAGTTCGTATTTCATATTTCAATAATGACTGGTTTTTGTGCCCTTCTCATGGTCTGAACTATGAACCATTGGCTTGGTTCTCGGAACCCTCAATTCAGAGGAATTTGGTCAAAGACCAACATCTTGAGCCAATAGCTGCATTTATTTACGATATTTACGGTGGTTACTCAGTTCTCTTTCATCGTTTTTATCCTTCAATTATGGTTTCTTATCATTCACTCATCGCTTTTAGTCTTCACTTACATGTTTTAGTCGTTGCAGCTATTAGCTCGTGAGCGCTGGATGCAACGATATATTACCTCGATGATCTCTTTCAAATTTTCTCTGGAACTAGCATTGGCACGCCCCAAATCATTTTTTTAATTCAAGGTTGTTTTACTTCGTGGTATTTGCTCCTACAAACAAGGGCCAACGTGCCTTGTCTGAACTTTTTCATACTGGTGATCGGTTGGCTACCAAACATGACCTTTTTGATAAGATAAGTGTTTGGTGAGGGTCTTCATAAATCTAGTTGTATCCAAGACAAAAACTCATGAGGGAATGGAAAATCCATGAGAAAATGATGAATCACAACGGGAAATACTGTCACGTATTATTAGTGGATGAGTTCCCTAGGGTTCACAGGCACCACATCCCGTGTACGGTCTTCTTGACAATCGTTTCCGGTCGGTGGTTGCAACAAGCAATGGTAAGAAACCTATCATACCGTCCTTGAGTTTCACATGATCGTGACAGTCTACTATGGGTTCGAACTCAAGCAATTTCTGTCGGAATGACCGTATTCATTACGTTGATTCCAAAGCTCGTTACCTTAACCTTAGAACAGCCCATCAATGAAGCAGGTTGTATTCCTCAGAACATGATGGGCCCAAGCCCGAAGCAAAACAGACAACAACAAAGATGTATTTTATGATCAATAAATTGATGGTACATTTTCCCGGAAATCAATCAATACAATGGATAATGCTTCTGATCCTAGGCGGAAAATTCTCTTCTTTCCGGATCTACCTTAGGACTTCTATTATTCTCTTATTTTGATCACGGGGAAGTAGCTTTGACACCTATCAAGATCTTGTTCTTTAAAAATTCCGGGTTTTGTAAACTAAACAGAACGCACTAAGACAACTTTCGCTTCTGATTCGCAAACGTTCATTTAATACATTTTTTTCTCGCACAACAACAACAACACACAACGCGCTTCTCAGCATTTAAGGTATCTCATGTGTTTCTTTCAATCTGTTAACAGTCATCATTGGTGCAGTTTCCCCGAACCCAAGTGATTCAAATTTGAGTCCTATCCCCTGACAACTTGAACTACTCGGACTGATCCTCTCGCGCATATTCCTAGCCAAAACCAAACCATTTAGCTCTCGCCTGCTGCAGGAGACAGATCTACATGCTATACGGGGTGTCCCCAGGTCATAGTCAGGGAAAAGTTCGCAAAATTAGGGGACAAAATCAAGCAAGGGAGTCTTGAAACCATTGAACTAACGATCGCGGATGAACAAAAGCAGTGCCAGCTAATTTAGTAGCCTCTCTGTTTGCATGCATTCCTCATAAAAACATCCGACCAGGTCATCTTACGTAGCGAAAGTGACCCACCGCTAATAGGACAATCCCCCTTGCTGGTTTCATTTACTCGGCAAAACGTTTCAGAGACTACAGTTCGCCTTCTAGAATGGGATAAACATGCTGCCTCAAACGTTGTATTCAGGTACCTAAAGGTTAAAGGCGCAACGTCCACACCGAGTCAAAACACTAGCGTTAGCCATGACACTGAGAATCTTCTTCCAGCAGCAGATTATGGTAGGTAATCTTGTTGCTGTTCGGCCTAATACCATACCCATCCTCATGGGGTTCGATGTGGTCCGTCAATTCCAGTTACGGGGTTTATTTGCGGGTACTGATGAGTAGATAGTAGGTTCTCATGACAATCGAGTTTGCTCCCTCTGCTGTCTATCACATGAAGATGTGTAATAGAAAAACCTTGTAGAATGAACAGTATTTCAATCATCGGTTTTTCCATCACGTACTTATTTTAACCCTTCTTTTGTCAACCAATGGTCATTGTTTTACAGTCAGTGTCTTTATTTCTGAGCCCATGGCCTAGAAAAGAATAAACACAACCTTCTGACACGCTCATAATGCATATAGTCTGAGTGCGTCTGAAGCTGCGACCGAGTGACGTGTTTTAAAAACCTAGCCTAACTCATGTGAAAATCTCCCACTCGAGCAAAAAGGAACAGTGGAAGGAATTTCCGGCTTGCACTTAAAAATATCACTTCAGTGTTCACACTTCTGAATAATTTCTGGAAGATTCAGTAATATTAAAATTGGACCTGTAAAATACAGCACCAATGGCGTGCAAAATACTAACAATTGTTCGTTTGCAAACCTGTGGCAAAATTTTAGGCCAATTTTCCTTAATGGTGTCATCTTCCGGAATCATCTGAATTTGATCCTCACTTGCACTGAAAAAGCGTTGTAACTGTTCATTTGTGCGCATTGAACCATTGTTGGTTTTCTTGTGTTCTGCGAGCTGGAATTGTTGTTTGCAGGCGTTTCGTAGCCAGGATAGGCAACGTCATCAGTGCAACTTCCGATAAACGCCAGGCCTCAATGTAACCGGAATTATAGTCTTGTTCCAGGGTTTTGATTAGCTGTTTGCGTACCTTCGATCCTATTGGTCAATTGCGACAATTTGCTGTGATTTGAGTGACTGGTTCGTTGTGATGGTGACCGCTCCTTTTTTGTTTGCATATCGGTTCACTTTCCTGGATTAACTTCAAACGGGTTTGAACCGGATCCAAACTAGTTAGAACCGGTGCTGGCTGGGGCAGTTTTGGGTCACCTTAGATAACCGTAAATGCGTACTGGCTCTATATGCTTGTTTGTACAGCCGCTCCATCAGAATACCGAACTACATTTTATCCAACACTGAAATAAAAAAATGGGACCCGTTAAGAGATTTCATACCCATACAGGATAAAATATTACTGGCGTGGTTGCCAAGCGTTACGCTGCTCCTTCCCACGATGAACCCTGTCATCAGTGTTCACACTCATAAGGTTAGGAATAGCAGGTGCGAAACGAGAGACCATGCTTTCCGCGACACCAAATACAATGCGAACCTACTTTGGGCTCTCGCAACGCAGAGCTGCGCAACAGGATGTTCCTCGGCTCCTATTCTCACAAATCGAGGCGATACGAGGGTTTGAAGGTGACGAACGTCGGTCGGGGGTAGGCTATCGGAACATGGGGTGGCGAGGAGACAGGCAGGTATACCCTTCGTGGATCGGGGTCAAAAATAAACCTGCAATACAAAGCAAATAAAACGTCATGAACCATAAAGCGCAAGTGAAATACAAGCACTCACGATAAAATACTACTAGTTCGGTTGCCAAGCTCAACACTTCATTTGTACATCGCCGTACCGCAGCACTGTCGAAAAGGAACACCTCTTCAGTATCAGGTCATTCAGTTGTCACCTTCGGAAAAGTTTTCATTTGTATGAATCTATGTTTTTAAACACTGAAGCGGAAATTCGTCCTTGTGTTCCCATTATTCGAGTAGGAAACTTTTACGTGGATTATGCTAGGTTGTTGGAACGTGTAACCGAATCGAAACTTAAGACACGCTGAGATCTCAAGCGTCATGGGTGTGTCGGAAAGGTGTGTTTGTTCTCCCTTTGACCGTGGTCGCTAAAGTACGGGCAGGTTACCAAACGAGAAACGATGACTAACAAACGATGGGAACATCTAACTAATTCTGGATAATGGCACACTGTGTGTGGCTTCTTTAGAAATCCCCCCCCCCCACGATCACGATACCAGTTGTGCTGACGCCTTGATTAGCTCGTTCCGGGTCTGTCCTTGCAGTTCATGTTTGAAGTTGCCGAATATGATATGACAATTCATGGTCTTAGAACAAACTTATGGAAAGGGCTCTACCATGCTGTCAGGTTTTATTGGCACCCTCCGGATGCGATGCAGCCATGCGAGATTACAGACGGGGTAATTTACCTCCAAGATGAGGCAATGGAAATCAAGGAGGACGAGCTCCGAAAATGCTGCGCGAATAGTCTCGATGGCGAGGATTCAACAGTTGGTGAAGGTGTTTCATCGTTCGAACAACCAGATGATCCTTGTGACCCAAAAACGTCCAAATGCCAAAAATATCCTGATCATATCTGAAGTTTTTGCATACTCTGTGTGAAGCTCGCTCAATGATGCAATTTAAACTCCCTGATTACTGAATTAGTTTTCCTCACTGATCGTTTCGACAGCCAACTAGCTCATCGACACAGCATTCGATTAATAATTACATTAAATTTGCCTGCATGATGACTATTTTTAAATACAAACATGCGCGACTAGCTCACAAGAAAGTGTGACATAGATGAGCCATCAGTTCCGCATAAATCCCCCTTTTTTTGTTTTTGTTTGAACAGAAAATGTGAACAGATTTTCCGAAAAATATCTCATTCCGTCAGTGATAAGCTAATGGCATTCGTGTGCCTAATAGTCTGCTCACAACTGCACTAATTCATTTGCCTTTTTAGCTTCAAGTCACACCATTTACAGATGTGTACAGTGTTACATCATAACTGCGGTTTCACCTGGTAAGACAATGAGGTCATTTGAAGGATTAAAAGTGTGAGTTAAATTGAACATCTCNAATGTACGCCGGCTAGCATGAAAATCGGGTGATGATCGAATGCTGTTGTAGGTGGCTAAGTTCAGTTTTCCCAGTTCAACCAGCAGCTTCGAAATGTTTCATTATTAATGTTCTCCTTGAAAAGTAGTTTATCCTTATTGACTACTGGTAAAGTGTCTAACTGATTCAACGTGTTTAGGCTGCTATAGTAAAGCTGTGTTTATCACCATCGTACACAGCCGAGAATTCTTGTTTCAATTCCATCAATTTCGAAGAAATTACAGTTACTATCTTTGTAATTGTTGTGGCCTGCAGTCGAGTGATGTGCCCATCACGTGATTGACCGTTGCGGCCCGCCACCACACGCACATACGCACCTCATACGGACTTACTCCGTTACAAGGTCCATCCGCCTCAGCGAATCAGACGTCAGTATTGACCTGTCCGCATTGATTGGTTCGTTGACTGCCCAACGTGATGAAATACTCCTTTTGATAACACTTGCACCAGTTTGTGCATGACTGTCTGCGTGTTGACGCACTGCGTGCTCACCGGCTTACGGATCCGCTACGATTGCATTCACATACTGGAAATAGAATTACTTAATTCACTATTTGCGTACTTATTGACTTATGCGGGATACAACATTTGGCGTCGCGGACATTGAACCTGCAAATGGCCACTTGCTTACGTGCCCCCGTGCAATTCTGGGATGATCCTGCTGCAAAACCGTCTGTTGAAGCATGGAATACCTGGAAAACTACATTTACAGACTATTTGGATCTGCTGTGTGTATTTAACCGGCGGTGCAGCTAACCGAGAATGACAAAATCAAATTCCTCTGGCACCATTTGGGCCAATAAGGTAGAAAGCTGTTTGATGCATTTGATCTGAAAGTCAAATCAAGTCTACAAGAAGTTTTTCATGCATTGGATAAATACCGGGACATTCGTTCTAATATCTTGGTTTCCAGATACAAGTTTTCTTCACTAGCACAAGCACCTGATGAAGTTTTGTCTACGTTCATTTCCCGTTTATTGCGCGCATCACGTCCCTGTAATTACGGTTCCGTACCCGCGGATTAATTGGTGGAAATATTAATAATTCAGCAATTAATTTTGGGAATTAATAATCATGACATACGTAAAGAATTGATAACAATGGGCATCGCACAACTGACTTGGGACCATGTATGTGACACTGCTAGACCTAAATGAGATTTAAAACGGCAACTGGAAATTTTCCGTTCTGATTCTCAGACTACTATATCCCGGATAGACGTGTGCCACCGTGACAGGAATACTACAAACAATCATGCATGTTTCCGTTGCGGAAGTAAAACGCACATAGCAGATTATACAAGCTGTCCAGCATTACCATCAATTTGTTTCTTCTGCAACAAATTGGATCACTTTGCTCGTGTGTGTTGCTTGCACTCCGTTTACACTATTCGGCCTTCATTGAAGCCATCGAACTAAGGTACAGGTACTGTTGGACCTACACGCAGGTTTCAACCTGATTGCTTGAATGAGATTTCTCTTCGATCCGATGGAAAAGAGAAAATCGACAAAAATAACGTCATTTTTTCCATACAAGCCATACGTTGTGACCTTTCGTCAAACAACCTTACAAAAGACGATTATTATCCAGCGCACACCCAAGAACACGATTCGAACCTTCCGTGCAGTCCGTTTTCCAGAGGAGGATCTGGGCCTTCCCAACTCTTTTCTCACCATGGCAACTCAGTTGCCATATAATGCAAGCTGAAAGATAACCTGAGGTTCCGTCCAGTACCGAAATGCTCGCCTTATGTTTACCTACATACCCTGATGTAATAAATATTATCAGAAGTGAAACCCACTCTTAGGAAGACGTAACTTCATTCTCACATCAAGGATGCATGACATTTGAGTATCATAAGCTGATAGGATGAAATAAATAATTTACGTTTTTAAAGACATAAGAAAAAGGATTTGGCCGTCAAAAACGCACGGCGGATAGTATACCAAATTAGGTAAAAGTGCACAACCGTCCCGAGAGATATTCGAATCATTACCGATAACGTGGTAGTTGTGAGGCTCATACAAAATCTGCATTAGCTGTTAGCATTAACCAACCACGGAACAACAGAAACGAAGCCAAAATGAAATAACCATTCCATCAGCTATGCGTAGGTGTGATATGCCAATGCACCGTTGGGTTGTAGGCGTTCTAATCTGGTGTCCACATAACAGATGATTTGCTCTACTTTCACCTATTTTATTCTTGGAAGGTTCACCGTTTCACCTCCGATATTTCTGCCGTAGTTGATCCTCAACTTTTCACCCCTAAGTGTATGAAACCTGACAAACCACGATCCGTCGACTTGTTCAATCATGTTCGAAATAGTGTTGTGCGTTTGAAGCGATTGCAAACTGGTAAAACACGCTCACTCCCACTTGTGTCCCGGATTCACATAGTCGGTGCAATATTTGCTAACTGGATAGGGAGCAAAAATGGTTCATTGTTCAATAAGTAACTTCGCCACGATTCTTCTCTCGTCGTTATTCACATCGAAAAGATAATGAAATGTGGATGTTCCCCGGGCAGCGCAAAGGAGTGAACACACGTGTGAGACAGAATGTCCCTCAGCTCGCAGCTGGAGACGATATCAGGCTTTGTGGGCGACGAACGTCGGGGATGAAACAACGGTAAGGCGGTGATACGATCGGGACGCGAGGTGCCGACAGTTCAGTTTTTACAACCATCAACCATGCACTTTCGTGCGCCGGTTTTGGTCGCTGTCTTTTGGTTGCCCATTTGGATAAAAGAGCGAAATGGAGACTGGAATGTCGA
>UZAN01051784.1:6689-18469 GCA_900618425.1 Echinostoma caproni | reverse complement strand
AAGTGTGTATCCTCCTCTTCCACCCGGTCCCGCTATAATTGTATATTTGCTCGTACGACCGTCTATCGGTCTTCTGTGATGCCCTACCTTACCCGATTTCTTTTCAGCCCAGAACGCCTCGCTTCGGAACCTAACTCAGTGATCTCGTAAATTGTTTTCTTTCCCATTGCTCACAATAATTCTGTTATAATTTTATTCGATAATTGTTGGTTGAATATGTGACTACTGAATAGCCACCATTCTGGGTGCATAAAGCAAATACTGGACTTGACTTCTATTTCGCGTGTTCGCCAAATTGGGCAATTTATTTGGAAACGTTTCATCACCAAGCGACATCATCCGTGCTTGTGAAGTGGCTTGACTTGACTTGGCTTGCTTGACTTGTTGTCTTTCAGGTGTGGCTTACCAACCAAAGGCTTCGGGTGGGGACGCCGAGGTTATCCCGCTTCTTAGATCAAGGCAACCGGGAGGTCACATGCCCACGCACCCTCCGAACGCATTCTACAGTTGTCTGTATTTATGTGTTGTGGGACATTTGCCGGCTCTCTGGAAAAAGTTCACGTAATAAAATAAATGATGAATTAATGATGTACGAGACACAGACACGCCCATGACGAAAATGAATGAGCCACCAACCTGGCATTGTAGAGCTCGTCGAAGAGATCGCGCGCGGCGGTATGGGTTCCACTACGGAACGTGATTCCTCGAGAGCAAGACGTTCGGCTACCTGTTCTACTTCCTTTTGCAATTCCGTCAACCGACGTGTCAACTCTTCGTAGAATCGCAAGCCCTCCTGACACTTTTGCACAACATCGGCATATGCTTTGCCCGAGGCCACAAGCTGTTCTAGCTCAGTGGCTCTTCTGCAGGATAGAAACAAAACGGGGCAATCAAGCACAGTAGAGCTGCAGACAGAATCAGATAGATTAATACGGAAACTCTTGCACAAACAGAAAAACAGCACATACTGTCAAACTCAACTCAATTCAATGCCAATGAAACCGACGAACATTGATCGCTTTCTGAAACCACCTATGGCACATCCTCTGCTACCAAAAGTGACTACCGATTGTCTGCGAGTGATTCGTTCAAGTCCAAAATTAGTATCATCGCTATTTGTGGCATTAAATAAAAGAGCCGTTTTAAATGCCGGCAAAACCTGTTATAGTTTTGTGCTCCGCCCGCGTAAGCTGCTAATTTTCATTTAGTTCCTATTTATTTTTTTTCTCTCCTCCTAAGTTCTCTGCTCTAAACAGGGCTACTACGTTCCTGTTTTTCTATGTGATTTTTGAATCGTGTTCCGTGTAAAGCAATTCGTCTGCGTTGCTGACCTGTTCCTAACATCCACTTCTCGAATCACTTTGTCCGTATTTGTGTGATCGTTTTTCTACACCGGTGTGGTCAATATTTTGCTATTTGAAGCTAGCCTGATTCGTTACTCCACCTCGACAGATCCGGTCACGAGCGTGATGTCACCCCTTATCCAGAAATTCGAAAAACCCGAGAATAATGTACTGATCCAGGAGGGGTTTACACGAGAGTGAACCTAGCGCTTGACATTTTAACGGCACCGTTTCGAAGTGGATCTGTGTTTGAGCCTTAGGACCGGCTATCGGATCAAGCCAGACAGCAGCAGCAGCAGCATCAGTAACAGACCGATTTTATGATCAAACAAATCAATCAGTGGACATCCGTGTGATAGAATCACCTACAGGATTTACTCGAGATAAAATTTTCAATCTACGATTACCTGTGATCTACTGGTCAGTTAACTTAAGCCCCAGCACTTGGAGTGGGATGAGCCACATAATGCATCGCCAGGTTAGGCGTGGTAATGAACCGAAGTTGGGTGGTAGTGGCGGGNACCTCGGACAATTGGGGTTCAAGGCACGCCGGTGATAGCGGCTAAATCACTGCGCCACCGACATCCGTGACACAGAAATCCAAACTGAAATTGACTGGCGTAATTTAAGCGAACAAATTGGAATATATAAATATTCGACACAATAACCTTGTTCACATCGCTAGGTGACGTTTGGATAGACAGCTCTTTCAGAGCCAGTCTAATGAAGAATCAATGCTATGATTCAATGTTTTTGTGAGTTAGATGCTACTAACCGCAACAAACGTGACTTGATAGTCTTTATAGAATATTTCATAATAAGTAGCATGTGAATTAATTAATTACCGGATACGCATCCCTGACGAGCGGCAAGAGCCGCGAAACCGGTCGTGTGCTTCCAGGGAAATTTTGTGCAGTCATTCACATACTACTTACTATGAAATATATATATATATATATGTACATGTTGTGCAGACATGTCAGTTAGGAAGGACAACATAGACCTCGTTGCTTCTATTTATTCCGTAAAATCGTTTTTTTTGTTCGCGGATTGTATCGTTTCAGTTATATCGAGTACACCTATCAGGTAATCAACTTTGGAGATCGGTTGAATTGTTCGAATCTATGTCATACTGAGTTGACTAAATAGTGTTCAATGAAGTTAGTTCGGAGCCGTTACAGATCTTCAATCATTTCCAATCTTCTGCCACAAACACCAGCGTGGGAATAAGTTGCGTTCTTGGATATCTCTGGTAGTACCTGCGGCAAAGCAGTTGTACAGTGGAATTTAATGGTTGTGTTAGTCCGAAATCTAAAAGTACGGCCTAGTTCTCCTATATTCCACCTAACTTCACTAACCCGTGACTTTAGTTGACGCTTGAGACGACGTTTTCAAGTCGAACAAGGTGCCGATTATTGGCTCTTTTGTGAATTCTGTTTTTGGTCAGCGAAGGACACAGCCGAAAAACTGAAAACGACGTCGTTAGAGAAACAAGGATATAACCTTAAATGGACGGTATGCGGCCAAACCACTTAATTTCGGCTGTATATCGAAAGCAGAATAGTTAAAGCTTTCCAGGTTCTTGATTATTTTTTCTAGTTGGCCACGTTTCGCGGTCAGCTCAGTAATCGCGGTATTCTTCAGAGGCTTTTTCTGTTGCAAAGTCAAAGTTTGAAGGAATATGCTCTCTTTCGGCAATCCATACGAAGCTCACTTCATCCCTCGTTACTACTTGAATTGGTGCACCTGCTCTGATGTTTCACCGTCAACATGGAACGGAGCGTCGCGAAGATCTAAGTTTTGGAGGATTTAAAACTAAGGTCAACATTCGTTGCAGTGAAATTTGTGAACTGTAAATATCATTATTATCGTACAGCGAAAGATAATGAATGGAAATTCACTGGTCGCTGTCAAAGTCAGAATTTACACACAGTAGGAATGTATGATATAATAGTGTTGCCAGATAATTCCAAATCGGCGGTTCAACTCGCGTAAATAACTTGAATTCCTTAAAAGCCTATGAGAATGAGACGCATTAACCGGTCTATAGCGTCGTTAAACAGGAATGGTGACAACAGACAGATATCAATCTGGCATTTCAAGTGATTAGACGTCATTGTGATGGTTTGTGCTTCTATACACAGTTAGCGACTGTCCTCCTCAAGCGGCATGCTTCTGGTCATCATAACTTAGTCTTCACTTAAAAACACACTGAGTTCCAATGGACCGCGGTCTCGAGCAACCGCCTCATCCTCTTGTGGGTAGGACTTCTGTCGAAGGATCAGAGTGGGATATCCCAACCTGCTACTCTAGTTTAAGCGACAGGAGAGTATAACGGTCTGTAACACTGACAGAACGGGAATAAACATGCCCCATCTCTTTCCAACCCAATTTCCTTTCCCTCTACAGGGTCGGCGCCCAGTATTAAATGAAATAAAATCACCAAGGTTAAGCAAAACAATACTCACTTCTGTCGAGTTTCCCGAAGTTTGATCGCCTGAGGTGCGAACTCCGCGTTCAAATCAATCAATGCCGATTCAATATTCTCCTGTGCGGCCAAATTTTGACGCAGCAAACCGACTAGATAGTCATGCTTTTTTAGACGGGTCTTAAACAGTTCTTCCAAATCAGACTGCTCACGATTGACCGCTGAAGCCAACAAATCACCGGTAATATCGTCTTGGTGCAACGCCTCACGAAGCTGAGTAATGAAATCCGTGCGCTGACGTCGCATTTCGTCAACTTTGTCAAACAGACGTTTCGCTTTGTTCATTGTTTCCTTCAGTGACTCGTCTAGTGAGATGAAAAAAACACTGACATGTGAATGTGAGTCTAGATAGACGTGACAGGAAACGAAAGTATAGAAGAATAGGAAACCTGGAAAATTTTGAATCACATTCTGGAAACGTGTTGGGAAACAAGCAATTGTTTTCGGTGTGTGTGTGAGAGAGAGAGAGAGAGAAACAAAGCAAGGAGATTGAAGTGCCTAAACCAATCGTTGTTATGCACATGGGGTGAATATCGCCTCAGTCATGGCTGAATTTGGCCCATACATGGAGTGCGTGTGATGCACACACACGGAACAACTCCGAATCGACCCAGAGGATGATCTAGAATTACATTAATCCTCTCAGCCTAAAGTACGAGCTAAGTGAGATATATTACAGAAAGACACCCGTCGACAAAAGTATTGCAGCCTCACACCCTTCCTTCACAGAATTTACCCGTTGAGGCCACTTTACTACTCCGTATAAGATTTCAAATCGCGGCCGTGTCTATATTACTCCACTAGATAAATAACAAAGCCTCAAAGTCATCGTTTATGTTGTAAACGCTGGAGTGTTGGTGCATCTTTCGGGCAAGAATAGCCCAAAAATTTCCCAATGGGGTCAAATCTGAGCTACAAGAGCAGGCCACATCATTGTTTTGATGCCGCGAAATATGAACTAGAATTTTGTTAGGTCGAAGTAATGAACTATGGTAATATCCTGTTGGAAAATAGCTTTAGGGTTATCATTTGATGTCATTGCTAGCATAAGGTGACGACGTTTCAGTGTACGAGTATAGGCACAGGCACCTCGAAACCCACAGGTAGTATAGCGAGTCCGGTTGGACCGCTGTTTGACAGGGCATTCCTTATCATGATGGAGTTTTGATAGGCAATCCACTTGGTGAAGTACCGCTCCGGACACAGATCATACCGGTAGTCGCTTTCACGTATCGAGTCACGATTATCGTCATCATCGCCAAATAGCAAGACACAGACAAGTGAACTTCGTTGACCGTGGCCGGGCTCTCAATGTGAACAATGGAAGTGAGAAAGTACAGTATGGATAGGGATTGAACTTAAGTGGAGGGAGATAGGGGAAGTGAACTTCGATGGACAACACACAGGGTAAACAACTTAACTGTGCACACATTATGGTCTGATAAGAAGTGACAGCTGTCGGTTTGCTGCCATGAAATTCAGTGTCTCCAACAATCCAGTTGCAGAGCATTTCGGACGCCAACCGGGAAGATGGGAGACACCTAACTCTACAGAATCCCTCTGTGCATTTCATGACCCGTTTCCACGTCATCTGTTGACCTCCACGTGGTTTCCTTCAACTTGGAGCCACAGCTGCAAATAAGGCACGGGGATTTAGAAGTCAGCTAAACATGCGCAATACTTGTTCTAAACAGCGCAGCCTGATGATCCGAATTCTACGAGATAACGAATTTTCCGCCGAGTCATTACCAAATACACGACGACTTAACACTTTACTTGCTCACAAGTTCGCTTCATCCCACCCGTGCTGAACTAATTTAACATCGACAACGAAGACTTCTAGACGATGAATTTCTTCCACTCGCAAAACACGGATTTCATAGGCGTAAATTAGAACTCATCACGCACTGACGCAGTGTACGGGACCCTTCAGTTTCAATGTAATATCACGTCTGCATCAAAAGTGTTTCAGTCATGTACTCTGCTCAAGCCTTGGAAATGCAGTCGGTTACTTCCCAAACTACGCTACCAGCATTGGTAACACAAGAACCTATACGGGAGAAACAATCCACTATGATAAATCCTCTATCATCAAGTATCAGTGTCAATGTAAAGGCCAGCCAACCTCGTAGCATTATTTTGCACTTTGGAGGCGCAAACCGTATATCAAATGGCGTTACAGAACATGAAAGTTTGTCAAGAGCGCACCCTCCACATATTCGAACGGGAAAACGATGTCGTCAGTGTATTCTAAATCGAACAGCTTTTCTGCAGTTGCCCATTAGATGCCCTACAATTTGGGGATCATTTAGTGCGTTTTGCAGTATTTCGTCAACGACACCATTAAAAAGGAGTGAAACTGGGTAACCTTGACGAAAACCGCTTCTGATGTCGAACGATTTGCTTAGCTCACTGTAGATTTCTACAATACCAGAAGTATGATCGCAAACAGTTTCGCATACTTCTGTGGAATTTCTTCGCGAAGCAATGAACCCGTTAAGGATTCACGGTTAACTGAATCGAAGGCTCCTTACGTGAGCAAACAGACGAATCGCACAGACAAGGATGAGCTAACGGAGGAAACGATTCTTTACGATGATCGAACATCACACGTTCGAGAACAAGCACCTTTTAGTGTCCAGTCCATCCAAGTTGACTTTCTCTTCGTCATCAAAGTAGACAAAATTCCATTCGTTTTGCAACTTACATGAGTTATAGCCCGCAATAAATCTTTCTATTTGTCAAATTGTTCAAGCTCTGTGCTTTCTCATTTTCTTGTATTTTACCCTACAGACCGTTTCAACTGTTAACTGTACCCCTCGCGCCCAAAGGTTCAACCAAAGAACGGGTTTCATTTTTTATACATGACTCATGGAGTTCGAAGCCATACGTGGACATCTGTTCTTACCTTTCCCTGCGAGTTTTTTATGGTGTCCAATCTATTTATTACTTTACTTTACTACGGCTGGCACCTTGAAAATGATAAGCCGGCTCCATAAATGTCTCTGATTACCGCAGTAGAAGACACGATCATGAAGTTACTCAAGAGTTTGGTACGAGAGACGTCCCCAGCGTGACTCAGTGTTTGTTTTTTTATTTTGAGGACGCACATCTGGCCTTTGCCTTTGCGAACTGTAATGCAACAGGAAGCAATCCCTCACCTCGGAAGTGGCCGTAGTTTTAAAAAGCCAGTCAAATCGACCTTTGTCAGGACACCGCCATTGGGTTTATGTGGCTTTTAAACAGGAGCCAGGTGACCCACCCGAAACCCGTCACACCCTGGTAGTGCCACCGTTTAAGACTGGTTTTTACCAGTTTCCGCTTTAAATATCGTGCCACAGTGGAATCGCGATACATCAGACCATCTGACTATTTTATGAAGCCAGAAGTGATCCTATAAAAGATTCTTGTTATCAGCTGGGTGTGCGAAGTCCATGAGGGAGGGGGTATTACTTTGTCGCGATGAAAGTTTTTTTTCCCCAAAACATTTTCGTTAAAACTAAAGATAATTTGATGAGATTTTGTATTGCGGCTTTTCATTTAGTTGTTGTCTAGATTCAAAAATTGGTGATGATGAGGGCGAAGATAGAGCAAAACTCTAGAAGGGTACAATAATTTTGTCGCAAGGTGTATCTGAAACGTAGATTAACTTACGAATAAACTCATCGGAAGAAATGCGCAAAACACTCCCACACAGCTCCATCGCAAAACAGAAAAACTGAATATATCGCAAAGCAATGATTCGATGAGAGGATTTCTGTCTACACTGCTCAGTTCAATGTGGGAAACAGTGACAACAGCGAGAGAACAAGATCCCATAGGAATGTATTATAACTTATCTGAAGAACTTCAAAGAAGAAGGACCGAAAGAAGACATTCAGCGAGATAAATCAGTCAAGCACTTTCGGTTGGCAAATCTTAATGGGGGAACGCGTACTGATAGACAAGGACAGGTGAAATTGGAAACAAAAGATCGACTCTGTGGTTAGCGAATCAATTGTTGCAGACAATGTGAAGAGTCACTTGGAAAAATACAACGTTTATTCCTAGGGCAACTTGAGTTTCGTCGCACGCAATCGTGTACCACTAACCTGGTTCTGGACCGAGAAGAGTGGACAAAAGCAGCTGAGCACGGTGATGCAGTGGACGTAGTGTACCTCGATTCCTCTCTACTGAAAAAACTACGAGTATGGAATTCGGGGACTTGTACGGAGCCAGATAGAAGAATTTCTTCTACAACGTATCATGACAGTTCGAGTTTCTCGATCAAGACTTGATCTGATTAGCGTAACTCGAGGAGCTCCACAGAGATCCGTGATTGGCCGTCAACTTTTTCTTGTTTTCATAAACGACCTAACGGACATTTTGGGGCTCCCAAACGTTAACGTTTGCACACGATGCGAACAAAACGATGTAAACATTGACAAAACCTCAGGATTGACTGGCACCTCGGAGAACAATTATCAATCGTCGGTCAAAAATGACATCGAATTCAATGCATAAAAATGTCAGGTAGTATCCCTACGCCACAAAACTAGGTTTCCGTACTTCTTGGGATATCAAGAACTTCCGTATGCCTCTGATGAGAATGATCTCAAGGCCACTGCCCAAGACGATCTAGGTCGTTAATCTTTGAACTGCTCCATTACGCCGTTCACCGCGGTAAGACATATAGTTTCGATAAAGCGAGAATTGGTAAATTCGAAGCTACGTTACCCCCACGGTTTTAACAGCCTCGATCGACCCCACATACAGATTACCGTGGAATCCATGGCTGCAACGCGATCGTAAGATTCTGGAACGTCCACAAAGAACGGTCACCAAAATGGTCAAGGAACTGCAAGGAACTGGAATCACTGGGGTTGTACTCCGTACAGTATTGCCGAATTCGAGGGGACGTAAATTGAGTATATCAAATAACGCAGAACCTTGATCACCCATATCATTCACCGTTCGACTTGTCGTCTAACACTCACATCAGAGGGCACTCATTCAAATTGTGACATTCCTTGTTCTTCGATTAATCGTAAATCGATCCGTTTGTGTTAAACCCTATGGGACAAGAAAAGCAACCGCTTTTAAGTAATTACAATAATAAAACTTTTACTTTGGAAGCAGAGTTGTAAAAACTATTTCATCCAGTCCAAATCATCTGTTTTTCTGACAAACTAGGAGGAGAGGAAGAATGCCTGAAAAATATCAATAGAAAACAGTTGCCCAGAAAGATTCGTTGATATTCAGAGTAAACGACCTGAAAAACGTTAATTTTAGAATCCACTCTATCGATTTCATCCGCCTCATTCATCCTTGCCGATGACTGTTCTCCACACCGTTTGTATATGCGCAGACACCATTAGCAGGTTTGCTTTCACTATGCTGCTCTCTGTGTTGTCGCTCTCAATTGTCGCATCAATCTCCGACACGATAGCGAGCACACTCGCAGGCTTTCTCGTGCTGTCCCTTCACAGTGTTCACTATGGATCAACGCTCGTATCCCCCGCACTCTGATTGGTTCCCCCGTAGGTCACCTACCACCGTTGACTGTCACAGATGCATATATCCCTGTTTTACATTGTGCGGTTTATTCGTCCCGTTGTCACCACGATGAACACATGCTTATCCGTAGTCTGCACCATGTTCAGTACGTTATCATTGGGTCACCCCAGATGACCACAAGAGTCGATTTCTCATTCACATGATAAGAAGTGGTGTCCACTGATTTTGACCATCCGACGACATTTGCCATCCCATGGACACAGATGAACACATTTTCGCAGCAATGATTGTGCAAGCAATATGGAACCAGTGTGTACAAGCCGTTCCAAACCCGGTGGACATGAGTCATCTGGATTCGGTGAATAGAGTGACCGAATGAGAGATAGCAATCCAACTTGACGCTCATTCATCACCCCGATCATCGCCCTGATCAGACCAATCAAATCGTACATGTGCACAAGAATTGTGATAAAACTAAAAAGTGCTCATTTTAGATTAGGAAAATCGGTGAACATAGAGAATGCATCTGTTTCAGTNTCTCAGCTGATGCAACCATTAAACATGTACCTTCGCACTGCGGTTTTGGTCACTGTGCATTTGGATAAAGGAGTAGAAGGAAGACTGGAATGTTGAAAGCAGTGTCCACATGAGGAACACTGGGAACACTGGAAGAATAAGGACATACAGAGAGATTGAGATGCACGAGCGCTTACTGCTTACGACAATCGGTTGTATTACTCAATGCTTGAACCATCGATTACGCTTATTCCTAGGTCTCAATCCCGGAAACCTAACACAATCCTTGTCACCGAGTCCTCCGATCATCTCGCAGGTATTTGTGCCCAAACGGATTCACCTATGTCGTGAAAACTCGGGTTCCATAGACTAATGCATGCAGAACGGATAGTTTGATCTTACGGCAGATCGCACGAAGAGTAACAGAAAAGCAACGAGGATGGTGTGCACAGGGACCAGGGTATAACAACTGCTACTCCATCTGACAAAAAGACATCCCAGTTGAGTTTGGCGCTTGTGTGACAAAGTGATAACTCATATACGGCAAATGTAACTGTACAGTCGCATCGATGAGGACACAATTCATCTGTCTGTAATGCGTCAAACTGAAACTAACAGTTCTGTATAAACAAACCGACATAGAAAACAAAACAAAACAAAACAAAACATGCACATGATACACTGGTAAAGGAGTGACAACTAACAAATGTCAAGCAGTGCTCACCTTCCACAAACGGATTAACCGACGGAAGTTCAGCAACCAATTTTTCCATGGGTGTGGTGAATCGTTTAAACGTATCCAAGTATTGTCCCAGAATTTCACGAAGCTGGAGGTTTGTGTTCCGAGCCCCCTGAACCATGGACGTTAGACCTTGTGAACGCTCGATAAGACTGTTTAGTTGATTTTGAATAGATTTGACTCGATCATCCGATTTAATGGCCTAGAAAACAATTTATTTGGGATGCAAATTTTTATTTCGTTTGGAAAAAAAATAATTGCCGGTAACCACGGCAACCAATCGTTGGACTTTAACCACAATGACTGCGCTCATAAGATAAACAGATGTCTCATGTTGTACAAAATTGTTTACAAAACAGACGATTATGGGAGCATGTTATTGTGTAACTAATAGTAACCCAATACCAAAAGCTAAATTCACCTCATTGATCCAACAGTGTGTAATGGGCCGTCTAGGTAAGTTACATGAACGCAGAAAACAATCATCGCGATGGGGCATTTAAGAAATCGATAAACGATACTGTATGGCATTAGGCAATATTAATACCCAGTGGTTTTGTTACTGCATGGTGTGCCTCTACATCTGTTCCACAGGATAGTTTCATAGTCGGCAATGGGTGGCCCGGTCAGTGACTGATAGCTCAACCTTGCACCTCGCGAAATGTTCCTTTTTGACCAAGCGCCTCAAATGCCGGAGGTGGACAGTTCTTCTGTCGACCGGCTCATTACCACGCTCAATCTATTGAGGCCTTATACGGTTTACTACTCCAAGTTTCAGGGTTGGGTTAACGGTCTTCGCTAACACCACAAATGAACAATACAACTCACAGAAATCACAAAATCCGGAGTCTACCTACGAACTCACAACAGTTCAAAGCCCTCACTAACATTGGTAGTTTAAATCGAAACATTAATTCTGTAATTCTGTACACCACATCATATTCCTGATCGGCTGCATTAGATAACCACGTAGAAACACACATGGTCTCGCTCGACATTTCAAAGGCTTTCGACCGCGTTTGACATGAAGGTCTGCAGACGAAATTACCCACGTTCGGATCCCACCTGTCTCTTGCATCGCGGTTTCGTTGTTTCCTCAGCAAGCGAACCATCTCCATCCGAGCAGATGGGGTCTTATCTCGGCCATTTCAAGGTCCTATACTTTCGCCCACCTTCTTTCTCTTATTTATCAACGATC
>UZAN01051781.1:0-10686 GCA_900618425.1 Echinostoma caproni | reverse complement strand
TGACTTCTCAATTCTGTATAAAAACAGACACTGTAATAAAACATCTTTGTTACAGGTGTGTTTTCTATGCACGTATGTGCAATGCAATTGGACCCTAACATAAATCGTCACTATACTATTCACGGCGATCAGTAAATCGTACCAGATAATTTTTTGTCATCCAAGAGGAACCGAAGGACAGCTGCATGTCTGTGTTTGTATAATAAATAGTCACCTGTGGTTGAAGGGTGAGAAACAAGGTCGAAAAACCAGACAGTAACCGAATTTCTCGCTCATTCAGGTTCCCCGACCCAAAGATATTCGCACCCCATTCGTCATCACCGTCTGGAGTTCACAAACTCACGATTCTCAATACCACGTCCCCCTCCCCTACCCGTGTACTTTCCTCCTATAGTCGGTGATTCTGTGGGAAAGGTTGGTCTAATTCGTCTGTAAGAGAGTTGACAGCATTTCTAAGATCATGATAACCCGCTTTAATCAGACACTTGTCGTGCACATACCGAATCGTTGGCATGACCTCTATTCGTTCACCTGTACACACCTTCGTTCCTGGACGTGCTTCAATTCCGACCTCCGCTATTCGCTGCCCCCTTCAACCGATCGTCTATCAAGTTTTATCGCATCCGACTCGGTTGTAAATGATCGTAAAAAAAACACCGTCATGTATTCATCTGGTAAAGGTCACAACCGGGACGTTGCACCCTAATCAGCTAAACAGATGTCAGGCAGATGAGAAAAGAATGTTGCTTTGTGTTCTTTCAGATCTAACTGGATAGAGTAGCTCCCACAGTATGGATTTAATGCGATGCAATTTTTACAGTAATTGAGCACCGCATAGAAAACAAAATTGGACATGTATGCACGTTTGTGTCTCGCATTTACGAAACAATGAAATTCAAGAGACCACTTTTGGGACAGTGATTGTTGGATTTCCCACTGCTGGTTTAATTGCTTATGGTTGTTGGTGACTGTCGATGCTCAACCATCTGTTCAACAGTCATATCCTAATGACGAAAGAATGATGAAATAGAATGCGTAAGAAAAGTTTGGGATAACAGACAGCTGTTTCGTCCTGTTTGGGACTCGTCAGCGGTGCGTACTTCTTGTGTCCCTATCGAGACTCGAACCGCGCTTCTTCGGGCTGGGAGTTCAAACCCTTACTCCTGAGCTACACGGCTCAATCAATTTAGATGGTGAATGCTTGGATTTGCCGGGTGGGCTCTCAAGGAGTGTAACCAACATCACCAACAGTGCCTTGTGTCTATGAAAAACGGAATGGGCTAATCCAAACATTCACCATCTAAAATGATGAGATTAGTTCAGGAATACAATGTGAAGAATACATTCAGTTCACATTCTACTGATTTCAAATAGAGTAGTTGTTTTGAGCCCTGTCAATCAGAGTCGGGTCTATACTAGGTGTCTGTACATTCTTCGAGTGCACATACGCTTCTGGTATGCTAAATAGTATTGAGATTGATTTGTGCTATTGTGATTAGATTGCACTTGCAGACGTGGCGAGCTGTTAACAAACCAGTCGTGTCTAAATCACCAGTCTCAGAACGCAGATCGGAGCGGGACAAATAGGAATCGGGCGAATGGATGAAGCCCCATGCACGCCTCATATCATATTGGGAACTGAGATGAGCATTGTCGCACGGTTTTTCTGTTATTTTAAAAAAAGTCTCGATTCTAAGTAGTTGAAATTAGTTGCAACTAAGGTTTTATATAGTATCCAATAGAACTGATCCCATACTCGCGTTCTCTAAGGATGTACATATATACTACTGATTGTGTGCTGTACAGTAAACCGGAAAACCATTCAAGCATGACTATCCATCTTTCGAAGTACGATCATCTGTATTCTGCGATGAGTGCTATCGTTATCGTCTCCAATAAGCTATTAGAAAATGAGCTGACAGGGTCTACACTATGAACAATAATGGGATTGTCACCCACGCGTTCAAATCCAGCAAGTTTATCGGTGACCGGATTTCACATTTGTAGGGAGTTGCTCAGCTTGTGGGCAACATTTCGTCGCCGGGTTCTTTACGTTCTGGCTCACACTGTTCTTCTTCGTCTTTTGCGAACCATCTGAGCTCGATTTACAAAACAAACAAACAACTATCAGTGAGGATCAGAAAAACGAAGTAGATATGGGTGAAGTAGTTCAATTATTGCCAAAGCAGTTTGCTAAATTTTTATCCAGATTTGATGAATAATCCATGTCCTGGAAAGAAACAGCCAATTAATGGCAGTCACGGTGGGATTTCCAGAAATGATTGACCTGCCTTGATCAGATACACAAATATGTTGTTTCTAGGTGTCTGGAACGTAGGTCAGTGTGAATTAGCGTAACACAGGTTTCACAGCACAACAAGATCCTCCGGGGATCCATCTTTTCCACGGAATCAATGGCTCTGTTGTGTGGTGGAATCTGCATTATCTACCAGTCTCTCTATCTTTTTGTACATGTTGCAACTTTTAGGAAACTCAGCAATTAAACGGGTGGCGGTTGTGTGTGGTTTGGGAATAATTTCATCGGTGGACCTTCGGCGGAAACGGATCTACAGGTGTTTTTGTATAACTTATTCAAAGACTGGTTGTTTTGTCTGTTAAGCCATTTCGGTTCCGAATGTCATGATCACCCTTTTTTCTTTTTCCAGCATTCCACTGTCCGTAAATCACGCTGTAACTGTTGATTTGTCCAACTGAACAAAACAAAAAGAACCCACTGAAATGTGATCCATGTCACGAACAGTTGACTGGATTTATGAAATTCGGNTCCGTGGCTCTATGTTCGCTACGAATCGAAAAATGACACCGATAATGGGACGGGAATCATCTTTGCCACTATGACCGCAGTGTGCGTGTGTGACAGAGAGAGCACCTTCTGTAGCCCGGGGACATGAACAGATTCTGCACAAATCCATATTTGTAAAAAGAGACTTGCTGTCATATGTTACCCAACTAACTCGCTTAGGGTTGATTCACTCTGTGCGTGTGTGTGTGTCTGTGTGTGATCTATTGGAAATAGCCTATAATGGCAAAAGATCCCACATATATGGAATTGAATTTCCACGCCTCAATCGGCTCTGATATTGACTGCATACGTAGATGCGACTGAAATTTATCTATCGAGGAGAAATATTGGTGACAACTATGAGTGCAATGGGAAAATGTGGTCCGCGTCCGAGAAAATGAATAAACGAGATACTGACCAATTTAGAGAGAAAAGAGGGAATACAAAATATGGAGGCTGCATTCAAGAGTAATAACGTATGTTATACATTTTTATACAAATAAACTGATAGGGAGTCTGTTTGTTATGTGTTAGAACCAAACGATTTTCGTGATTTCGGAGGACATGGGCTAGTGGGAAAGAATGTGGCACTCGTGCGAAGCAAACCATCATACGCTTATCCGGATATTTAAAATGTTATGTTTTGAAACGGCCCATTCGATTATCGCCGGCCCAGGTTTATCATAGTTGTCCGGTACTGTTTGCAGACAATAATTCAACCCCAATGGAACTGGATAACTGCAAATTGAGTTGCTTACCGATTTCTCAGTGCTCGAAAAACTCAACGAGTGTAATATTCGCAAAATCATGATTCCCTGTATGGTTTTGTTTTTTCTTGATACTAAGACATACGGACCAGACAGAATGTATTTACGCGTCTGAGACAGCATTCACCACCAACTGTCCGGTTTGACTCTCTCGGTCTTGGAAGTTCGACGAAACTTACCTCAAATTGGTCAAATTAGCAACGGAACAAAGATGTCCATGTCCAAGCTGGAATGCGGTGGCGTCCCCCTATCCTGTCAAAAAAATTGTCCAACTGGTTGCTTTCCAAACTGACCGTCGGCTTTTTTTACTCCGATCTGTTCTGTTTCACATCTCAACCGCGGAATCGGAAGAACCAACAAACCCGGAAGCACCGAGATGCTATCACAAACGTAGCCGGTACAAGCAACAGATTGTTCTTCTGACCTGAGTCACTCATTTGGATAGACGCCAAGGGGCTGCAACTTCTCTGTGTAGTTGACGTGTCGAGGACCCTTCGGAATTCAACGATCCGAATAGTGGTGTGTGTGTGTGTGTGTGTGTGTGAGCGATAAAAAAGGAAGGCGCTAGACTCAAGTAGAGCCAGAGCATATGAGCAGAACTGTTCCAACTTCCAGGACAGTCACGTAGATCTGATTTATCAAATTGATTAATCATATGATAAGAGTGAAGTTGGCGGGCTGCGATGGCACGTCCGTGAACTGACTTGAAACGGGGGAGGGCACGACCGGGGCAAACTCCACCACATAGGCATGTGTATAGAGTAGGTGCGTGTGTTTGGGTTGAGTTGATCGGGAATGGATATGGGGTGGAGATGAGGGAGAACCAAACATTTTGAAGAACAAAAAATGTTGACTCACTAATTTCATCGTTGTCTTCAGTGTGCTAACTCCCAAGCAGCTGGTTTACAGGCTCATTTCGCATGGTCATTTAGTCATCGAAGTGGAACGAGCAACATGAGAAAACAGACCATGCAGAAGACTGAGCCATTTAGTTCACGGGATGAACTTAAGGGTGAGACAGAGGGAGAGAGAGAGAGAGGAACAATAGAACTACTAGGTTGCATGATTTATGCCAAGGTAAATTTGGCTGCATCGCAACCGGTACAATACGGCGCAAAAAACAGCAGTCCTTGTCGTTTGGCGATACATAGAATCGAGGAAGGGGAGTGCAAGGATTACCATATACACAGAAAACAGTGCGATTCCGCAATGCTGTGTCTGAGTCAGATACAAAAGAAGGTACAATGTGCAGTCAGAGAAAAACAACCATGGGCAATGCTGATCAGACGGTTTCAAGTCGCATTCACTGATACGCTTTGGCTCCCAAGGCCCGAGGTTCGAATCCGGCCTCGGCCATCCAACTTTGAAGAATACTCACCATCACGCTTGTTCATTCGGGATCTTATATAGTTAGTCGCTCTAAGACCGTTTATTCTGATTGAACGGTGGGTTTTCGTATCACTGAGTTTCATCCTCTCGGTAGTTCAACACACAGGTCTATGTGATCCAATTGGATTGATCAAATATAAGACAGTGGATATTGTTCTATCCATAGTTGCCTTCCTTAACAAGTCCATTTTGAATAATTTTTTCTCTATTGTTTTACTTTACTTGTCAGTGAATAAAAATTGTGTGCACTCAATTTTCTGGAGGCAATCAATGGTCTCCAAGTGGTATAAAGTCAAAATGAAGGTTAGACTAATGTGTGTCCACAAACAGGAATTCACAGTAGCAACCAGGAGGTCACACGTTTTCGAGGACTTATCGAGTAGGCTTGTTGTGTCAATCGGTGTCCGTCGTAACGTAGCAACTTGCCTTCGAGCCGGTTATTTGAGCGTACTACGTTGTTCAATGTGTCAAAATAGATAGCTGTTGTTTCTCGTCCGTGTTTGACTCAACTAAAATAAAAAATGAATTGTTTGCATGGCTGATTTTCACTAATCTACGCTCACTTTTTAAGTTCAATAGAAAGGGATGCACCGTGTAAATCATGAACTGACACCGATTCACCATTTATGGCATACCTCTCAGCATTATTCACGGGGAATTTGATATATTCTGCACCGGGGAAAATCCTGGACAGGCAAAACCTCAATCGTCGTTATTAATCGACTGCTTTGATCCAAAATTCTGTGGCCGACGGTCAGCATGGTCAGCAGTGAAAGACAGTTGGCATTCTGACAAGTGCTGTGTTACGATGAAAACCAGATTTCCATTTGGGCGCTCTGTCCGAACGACAATACTATACACATAATTGTCCACTTGTTAGCCCATTCCTAACTCGCATGCTCTCCCATCCAGTTTACCCATGTCGACCGCCCCAAGTTGACCCCCGTTGGGCTAAAGTGCCGGCACAAAACACATGAATTCACTCAAGTTTGTCAGATCACATACATACATACATACACACGCACAGGTCCTCACAGAATACACTTGTTATAACTTTGCCTGCCAGAATCCATCCACCATGCGTTCATTATCAATCGAGACTTGTCTGTATTTTCATTTCTTCATCGCTGTCTATCTGTCTGTATGCGTCTCTGTTCAGGATTTGACTGATGTCTGACATGAAAAAGCTACTCAGGTCATCCGCGTTGAATTCCATGAACACTGTGAACGATAGTGCTGATCAAGCAGTACACAAGTCGTTCCATTCTGCAGGCATTGTCTATGATTCTTTCAACCGTATCCCGTTCACTAATCGTTCGTCTTTCTCCCTCTCTCTGTTTCCGAAATGGAGTGGTGATTCAGTGGTTAAGGTCATCAGAATAGTGCCCCGGAAGTCTCGGGTTCGAACCGCTCCACCGTTGCCCATCTTATGTTTCTGTTTGTTCCCAGGCAGTCTTTGAATGGCAGCGGCCCCCTTCCTGAAAGTTGATTGTACACATGTCTATTCAATAAATAAAAAAGGAAAAGTAAAAGACGTTTTCAAAGGGTAAATTTGTCGTGTACATAGCAAATGAAGCGTTAACTGAAAGCTAGGAAACATCGGAGAGCTGTTTCGATCTGATTAAGTTTCATCATCGTCGAATCCATCTACCCAACTGGGGAACCCGGGACATCATAGGTAGAAGGCAAGCGTGCTACCCACATGGTCGCTGATTTCCATTTTCCATTTACACGATATGGAACAAACCATCTTTGTGAGCTTGTTTCAAGCCACAGACCTGGTTCATCTCAGCCCTAGCCTCCGAGGTTATGACTCGGTTGGAAACATTCAAAACCTGAATTGCTATGAGTACGATTTTATTGTTTGCTGTTTTTCATCCCAATCAATTCAAGCCATAAACAGATATTTCTGATTGTGGATATACCCTGTACTGCGAAAAATTCCCGATAGGTTTGAGACCGTATTTTGTTTCCCTAATTGAATAAGTGTGTTCTGGCTTAGAATGACAGGACGAATGATTGAAATGATGAGCGCGGAAAAGTACATCAGTTATGAATGGACTAGTGAAATTCTGGGAGGCTACTCGCATACGGGATTCATGATTGTGCGGTTGGTGTTGTTTCATAGATCTTCTCATTAGCGTCACTGTGTTTGTGTGTCTATGATCGAGGTGACACAAAACGATCGTAAATTCATTAACCGTAAATCCTGCTGTCCGAACGTAAGCAAGGTACATGTCCCTTATTACTCATCTTCATGCCTCATTTGGCATGGCCTACTCACGTGGTTTTGGGGTTCGATAGATCTGAGGGAGGGGGTGCAAAGAAATTATCCCTCGGGTGAACAGGATGAGTTTTCTGTCAGAGTATCTCTCCCCAACTCCAAGTGGGAGGTGTGATGGAACAAAAGTACACCCCGCCTGCTCAAATCCCACTAGACTGAGCTGATGTGTCACATACTCTACTCCGTAATTTGTCTGATATCACCAAGGCAGTGGATATGAGGTAGGTGAGCAAGATGGATTAGGACGGAGAATCAATGAACTAGCCACCTGTTGTTTTCACACACACACACACACACACACACACACACAGTTCTTATAACTTGTAAATCCGACACTGTATGACGAGGTTTGCGTATAAAGTAAAGCAAGAAATGATAAACTTCGGGGTAATTCAGGTCAAGACCGCTCATTGGGCATGTGCTCGCTATTGTCCGATTTCAACTGTCAAGCGAATAGCGTGATACCGCAAACAGATTGGAACGGGCACATGTAAGGCAGTTCATATTATACCAATGGGAATAGATTGTTGGAGTGATGGTGAAAAGCACAACACTACTGTGTGCAACGCACTAACTATAGTTGCATTTGTCATTGCCCTGCGACCTATACGTCACCACCAGACAACCAGGCAAACAGTCCGATTATCGCACAACTGTTCTCACGTGGATTCATTCACCTTTATTGTGAGTAGTCGATTAGTTATTCAGTTAACTTTTAGCTCCAAAAAAGTTCGATCCGTTATCTGAAGAGAAATTTCAATGAACACCTCGTCTACATACAAATCACTGGTAAAACATGCATAATGAATTAGTAGACATATTGTATACTGTTTCCAATGATAGCGAGAGCTCTTGATTACAGGCAGCTCATTCAGCGGCACGGTCGTTTCTCCGTTGATAGTTTGCGCCTCACCCAAAGTGAACCAAAATAGTCTAATCTTGTTTGTGCAAAATACCACCAACCCAGTTTGAATCTATCTGCTGTTAAGTCAAATCACCATAAACCCTATACACCCACCCGAGTGGGTTTTCAGTATTTCGATGAATTACAAGGGTGAAAATGAAGTGAGTAAGAAGGGAAAACAATTGAATGTGATATAAAGAACTAATTTTTCAAGCCAGTAATGCCAGTTTTCCGATTTACCAAGATACCAATAAGGCAAGGGATGATTCTCTTTTGATAAATATTTGTACGTGCAGGAATGTCTCAATTCTGAACTAATGCGACGTACACATATTGCGTTGAGCGTGAAGGCAGTGTTCTTAATTTAACATTAACATATGGCTGGTAAATCGATCACCGGCATCAAACTGTTCGCACACAACAAGAATAGTGCAATCGGTATGGAAGAATGTAGCCTATCACAAATTTAAGAAATACATTCCAGAAAAAGCCAAGCATTTTAGGCCTGAAAGCATAGAAGAATAATTTGCGAACTGTATTCTATATGGTCTCAACAAAAATCTATGAAGTTGAGGATTCAATGCATGTATCAAGACTGTTGATGTGCTCCTTTTTGATTTGATTCAAAGGCAATGTTGACAAAAGCGAGAGAGAGAGAGATTGTGCCGAATGGATTCACTTATTTTCAGTGCGCTCCTGAGTCTGGAATTTAAGCACGTCTTCAGATCACCACCAAAACCTGAGAGCATCACGTTGCTCTTCAGGAAATTCCACATGTAAGAACATCTCCTGTGTGCCAAAAAATTCGAAAAAGTCGTGTGACGATGTGGACTTCTTCTGAATCGAAATCGTATGAAACTTCATAATATTTATGATGAAAGCTATTTCCACTCTCTCGCCCTATCTCTCTCTCTCTCTCACTATGTCTGTAAGGAGTAAGCCGAGGTAAGGTTTAGTCAGAGAAAGTGGCAAGTATTCCATTGAACAACCGTATTCCCGTAAGGGCTCAGATTGGTCAATCATGAATGCTTAGTTTAGTTTAGTCTACTTTACTGCTGCTGGCTCCTTGGAAAGGATAAGCCAGCTCCAGACATGATCATGATCATAATCATGGAGTTCCTTGGGAGTTTGGTACGAGAGACGTCCCCAGCGTCACTCTTGGCGGAAGCAGCAAATATTCAAGTGAGAACCTTGAAGGCCGGGGTGGAGAAGGATTCTTTAGGAACAAGAGTTAGTGATGGGTCAGGCGATCCTAAGTGATCCGGTAAATCGGTACAGAGACGGGGTGCCTTTTAACAGTGGCAAGCGGCTCTGCCGTCACCCGGCTCACTACCACGCCTGATCTATCAAAACCTTATGTAGTCCGATACTCCCAAGTTTCAGAATCATGGTTCCTGGTAACCTCACCACATAAACATGAGCACTGAACACACCGGATCAAAATAGTGTTACTCACCTAATTAAATGGAACATCGCATTAGTCACTGGTCGAATGAACTTTACTTCCCTAACTATAGGACTCAGATAGCGACATATCGATTAATCTGGCTGGATTCAAATAGATCCTCTAAAAAAGAACTTCTGACGAGTTTGTTTCTCGATGCCAATTGTGACCGATTGCGGAGTTTGCTTACTCCATTAACCCACCGCCTTGTAGTGAATCCTAGTTGATTCGGAACTAGGTTCATTAAAAAAACCCAGTACATTCAAGTTGTTGTCAACGCGTGCGCTCTTCGCGCACGTATAAACCTGTGCCTATACTCGCGGGTGTGTTTTTAGCGGGCCACTTATTTTTTCAGCTTGTGCGGGCAAAATGACACCCGGGTCTTGGTCTGCCCCGGAGTGAGTTTGGAGATCCAAGTCACCATGATCTGATTGCGACTGTTCAATGCGTAACATGCATCTGGCAAGCGAGCGGAAGAGCGGAGTTCACGGAATGACCACGGGGTATTTCAGATCTATTCATCAAGTCTTCATTCTCACGGTCAGAGTCGGACACATACAAAAGCAGTGGCAACCACAACGGGCGGGGGTGGAAGCTCATCACCAATATTGTACCTAATCTTCTCATTATTACAGTGTTCTCATTAGCGCGTGGCGATCTAATGAACGGGTACTTCTGCCCGCATGTTAAATCAAGTGGTATCACTAGTCACATTATTCATTGCTCTGTTCGGGTCGACGACCAAAATGAGGACGTGAACTCCCTTCTCCGCTTAGCTCCATTCTACTTCACCAGTAGTCCTTCTCCCGCCCCCCCCTCCTTTACAGGAGTCAGAAAAGTTGGTGGAGATGGGACAGTGTAGTGTTGAATTAATAGCAACATAGGTCGTGTATCCAGTATCATTTTGGGACATGGTTACAATTGTGGCCATAGGACAGTAACAAACATAACCTATCCGGACACAGCCATTTTTGGATCAGTGTTGCATGTTGATTGTGATGTTGTTATCTTTGATTAGATCTTACATGTTAGGTTAATGAATCATTATTGACCGCTGGCATTTCTTGATTAAACGTCCGTGATACGGAAAGGATG
>UZAN01051778.1:0-17446 GCA_900618425.1 Echinostoma caproni | reverse complement strand
CGCGGAAAGTTGATGGCCCTCTGAGCGCTTCTCAAGGACCGAGCGCGGGAAGTGTGGGACGCGGCACGAAGAGGCCCGGGGAAAATGAAGTGGGCCGCCAGGAATGACTCCCTGATCGCGGGTTTCGACAACCCGGTCGACAGCCAGAAGGCCTGGCGGAGCTTCCAGACGGCGCAGCTCGGAGTTGGGGTGGACCTTCTGTCGCACACCGTGGCCCTAAACGCCCTGCTGGATCGAGCGCTGCCAACTTTGAATGACGCTGCTCGCTTGGAATTATTACTGGAGCGTTTCGTGGAGAGTTTGCCAGACAATCTGCGGGAAAAGGCGCAAATGTTCTAAGCGGGCGTGTCACGGATGTATTCAGGTTGGTTGAAGCCATGAGACAGTTAACAAATCATGAAGTTTCGGCTCTCCAAACTCACTAAATCCCGAAAAGACAGCCGCCGGAGGATGTCACGTAAGCCCTAAAAAAGCTGAGAGAAGAAGTAGCAACACTGAAATCAAACTGTGGAGTAAGAACGAACAGGAATGTATGCTTTCAATGCGGCAAACTGGGCCACTGGCGGAGGTATTGCCCAGAAGGATACAAAAGACGTTCTCTCGGGAAACGGTTTACGCAGAACACGCCCATCGCTTCAAACAAGGCTATAATAGGAGCTGTAGATCGCGGTGCACTCCATGCCCAATTGGAGATACATTTTTGGAAAGAGTTATGCCTAATCAACACTGGTGTGGCAATATCGTTGGTGAGACCCCAAGCAAATGAACCCCTGGAACCAAGGACAATTAATTCCGAGAAGACCATGGATGTATTCAAATTGCAAGAAATTCGCTCCTGTCCAGCCCACTGAAGGCCATGAACGCCAGCCTACAGTAATTACGGCAACTCTCAAGGAATTAACGAAGGAGCCGAACCGATTACGAGCAGACAGCTGTCCAGAATGGGGATTTTGAGCTCGAAGATCCAAAGTGCTGGCCGAAAAATTGCCCCAAAACAGCGCAAGTGGTTCCTGAGAGAATCCCTGATTTCGTTCAAATCGTTGTATTCGGACAAGACTCCCTGCGGAACGAATGATCCTTGTTCAGTCCAGACCCATATGGAAAAGGGGGATCAGAAAAGGCCATGTTTGTGTGACACATGTGCTGCTGCTGTATATGGCAGAACTTCAGCCAACTGAGTCATTAGAAGCCTCGAGTACGGCAGAAAAGACAGTTGGCGAACATGAGCCGCAAGTTGACAGCGCGGGAAATCAAACTTTCTCTATCGAGAACACCACAGAAAAGCTAAATTTTTCCAGGTGGCAAAACAAAACCATAGACAAGTCAAGAATGCCGGTGAAATGGAAACCAAGCGCACTTCTGAAAGTGCCGGAATCAGAGCACAATCACCATGTCGGAGGCCGTATCGGTGACCCTGAAGCAGCAAAGTTACTCCCTAGATGGCGAATTTCGTGTGGAATCCAGATGACAAAGATTCCAATGAACATATTTCAGAAGATAAGTGACGACAGAGGTGCGTACCAAAGAGAACACGATAGATGGCGCAGGGACCACAGCCGAACGCCAAATCGTCAGAAATGAACCTACTGGTCGAGTCACCAAAAATCAATGATGAAGCCACACAAAACCGTCAACCAAATACGAATCCGTTCTCAAAAAAAAGAAATCATTGCCCGCTGCATGCAGAGTTCCTTTTCACCGAGAGGAATAGTGTTTTGAGATACTACTCACTTGTGAGTAGTACGCAAAAGGATGCGATCAGCGGTTTCTTTCAACTTCTTGTTTCCTTATGAGCGGCATCGGGTCTTCAGTTCAGTACTCCCGTTGGTGGAGCACAGCACCAATGAAAATTTAATTGTCTCCTTCCGTCGTCGAGTATTCTCGAACAAAATCAACAGCTACTGCAAACATAACTCGAGATCAAAGGCAATTCCGTCCGACCGTGACCGTACGCGACGAAGGCCAAGTCTCCAGGAGCGATTGTAAAATTTGAGTGCTCTTCTACTTTCCAGTCCTGCACCGTATGAATAAAATTGTGATACTCGGCGTCTCCGAGTAACAAGCCAAAATTACAAATTGCATATCGTCCGGTTGAATCCAAACCTCAGTTGTTTTCTTTGTCACAACTGGATAAAGCCAAAATGAATATTGGCCCCAACGAATTTCACCGCAGCGGGATGGTAAAATTTGAGTACTGTACCGGACTGTCGTCCAGTGGTTGAGTGACTGGTAGATACGAACCTCAAGTCCGATTCCATATAACGAGAAGTCGGTAATCTTAGTGTACTATAACCAAGCATATATGTACAAAAACAAGCACCATATCTCAAATTGTGGGCCAATCCGGTCTCCACAGTACAAGAACAAGATACAAAGCGGTTCAAGGCGCAGAAGAAAACACCTGCGGAGCGGCCACCAAAAGGAATGCAAATTATGCACAGAAACAGGACAATTTAAGGGATAGAAACACCAATCGCAAGTGATCGATAATGAAGCGCAGTCATTGGGCAATGCAAAGCACACAAACGGTTTGCAGGATCCTATGGAATAAAGCAGTCCGCTAAGCGAATGAATCGAACAATCAAATATGAAGATCAACATAAAGTGGACGGGATGACAATGAACTAGCACCAACCGCTGGTGGGGGAACGAATCCAGGGTAGTTCGTATGTAATGACGTACGAGATTGGTAAGCGTGGAACAGCAAGAGTTCAAGGACGATAAGGGTAGAAGACGCACAAATGAATGGAACGAGGAAGACTTAGAGGCGGCATGTGAACAATAACAACAAAGTACAAAGTATGTTATCGGACCAAATCGGGGCACGATGATGGGCAAAGTACATTCGAAGATCATCTGTAAATGGGTCACATGGGTGCACAGTTAATCGAACCGAACCGGGGCAAAACCTGTGACGCGATTAATTTTTCCAAGTAAGTCGATACACCTGTGATTCGCTAATCAATGTCCATTCTCGTGAAAAGCCCGAGAAGTGACTGATACCCATCCAGGTCGCGGAGGAGGGAGAGGAAGGAACCATTTCTGTCGGTATCTTCTCATCAATCCAACAGCCTTACTAAAAAAACTCACTGTTATGTGACCTTGAGAGTTTACTGGAATGCAACTTTTGATCACTGTTCTCTGCGTAGTTTGACGTGCGTGAAATGGCCTTAACCGGTCAGCACTATCAATGCAAATAAGTTCGCACTGTTGGATGTACGCTAGTGTCAAGTTCGCCGTCACGAACGAATGTCCATGAACAGATCTCTCTCATTTAGATTGGATAATTAGCGTGCATACCTCTTACATTCGGTTACTCCTGCATTTTCTTTTATTGTGCTCTGAATTGCACCTCAAAATTGACAGATCACATCAAGGGAGATATTGGAGAAGCTCACTGTGAGACCAGAAATGAAGTTACAACGAACTAGCATTTTTTCGAAACCAAAACAGCCGACCGAAAATCAACCACAGTATATTTCTTGTTATAACCTGATAGTGTGCCTGACTACGTGGAAAGGAGTGTGTGCATAGTCAGTTTGGGCGATTGATACTCCGGTTCCAACAATATGCTTAGCTGGTTTCTGCTCTCCCGACTTGTTCCATTTGACATCCACCTGCTGCCAATAACCGGAGTGAAGTTTCAACAAGCTTTGTTCTTTGAATGTTCTCGGGTCTTCTCGTCCATGGCGGTGAGAATTTGTGCTAAACGTGTGTGGAGTAGCAAACTTTTCTTATAGAGATTTACGATAGGCACAATACGATTGACGACTTCACTGAGTGGATGTGATCACCAGGTCAAAAGGGCAGGCAGCATGCAAGCGATGAATCGGTTTCAGAAAGAAATTTGATAGCAAACGACACATACGATTGGGTACGAGAATCACAGTAATTCGGGAGAACGAGCAAGTATTGGGATAGTGGAAACGTAACAGGTGATAGTCAGGCTGGGACAGATTACCTTGAAGTCTATTTGAAGCAGACCTGAAAATACTACACGGGGAAAACAAGGAATAATTGGGGGAAAATTAATCCTTTGTCAAAAAAGAAGATATCACCGTTTGACACTCCGAATTGCCCCAACTTGTAAATCTAAAAGGGTCAATGATGCAATTAAGAGTAGTAAATTTAGAATAATCCATTCGATTGTTCATAGGCACCAACCACGGTTGCTAGTCCAACTTTACTACTCCTGATTACTTGAGCCATTCACACAAAGTGATGAATGTCGACCGTGTAGTTCAGGGGTAAGAGTTTGAAGTCCTGACTCAAATGTTCGCGGTACGAGTCCTGACAGGGACACAAACTGTATGTACTGTTGACGAGTTCCAACCAGGACGAAACAGCTGTACAGTGCTATTTGACGATCATCACAAATCTTTCCATCGCTTACAGATCAAAGATGCAGTTTACCCACTGTGTTTCAATGTGTTCAGTCCATAGTTCGAAAAACGACACCTAGGTATCGAGTAGTATCAGTAGTGGGAAGTCAAAAAGGACAAATTGTAGGGAAAGAGAATGTATGGAATTCCGGCACGAAGGAGTGTGGAAATTGTATTCAAAACATTTGTGTTCTCTGTGCAAATACATAAGAGATTATCTGGGAATTCAGTGAGCCCGACTGAAGAGCAATAGTTTGTGATAGAACAGCGCAGTCCGCAAAGTGTAAAAGGGGAACAGGAGAATGGATGTTCAGATCACGGGAGATAAACTGAGACGAAATAATGAGTGTGTTTCTACTACTCCTTGGAATACTTAAAAATTGCTCACTGGCGAGGATTGGATATGTTTATTTTTCGAGATGGAGTTTCCAATCCGAGAAAGCACATAATCAGGACACACAAGATTGTAAAACTTTGGAAAATGAGGCAGGAATGAGGATGACAAATCGAATGTTAACCGATGGTCAAGAAAAGCACAAAAAAGAAAATTCGTTTAGAGATTTTCCAACAAATTCCACTAAAGAAGAACAAGTTCAACTTTTGTAAGTAAATTGAAAAGCATTACTTGGAATGGTGAAAGTACAACGAGGCTGTTGAGGGGTCACCTGCTCCACTAATGTAAGTTCGGAGGAAGACAGTGCAATGTGGCAAAATTTGATGGTTTGAGTTCCACTGACAGAATTTTCCGCGACAGGATGGTTGTTACAAGACGCCGATTTTGAAAAACGGAGCAGGATTCTAATTAGCCATCAGAAAACCGTTATGAATGATTACATGGCTGGTGTGATCGCGCAGTGCAAGATCGAAGAAATTTCCAAAGAAAGTGGGAAGCAAGCTAACTGGTTGGATTCGGAAGTAGCGGTGCATTTAGGAATTATTTACCCCAGGAGAAGGTATTTCACTCTTAGCCCCAACCTCTCAATACCGATCTCTGGCCACTATTGACTTTTTCGATTTGTATTGATCTCTTAACCGTATCTCCTCACTCAACCGTACAAACGATGAATGATTTCGGGATTAAATGCGCACACGGTGGTGCACGTCAAGTATAATATTGACTGTTGTAGAATGAGCCTAAACCCCCCTTCCAAAAAATAACTGTTTGCTGTAAAATGGTTCTCGATACCCATGTTGTTGTTATTGTTGTTATTTCGAATGTTGCACTATGCACACCTTTCACTGGCTGTGGTCAATTGATTTACTCCGGATTGACCTTATGCATAGACGAATTGCTGTTGACAAACCACGTTTAGAGCACATAGAACTTTGTGAGCATTCATGTTAAACAAAACGCGATAGTACAAATTCATTCTATCATATGCACTTAGTTCTAGATTGGTTTTATCCTCACTAAATATAGTGCGCAAAATGCTAATAATCACAACCTGTCTTTTCCGCATTTTCTCGGTAACCAAGCCACTGAGAGTGATGAAGTTTGATACGATGATGACAGTGATGATGATAATGATGATGCAACGGGTTACCGTCTATGGAGAAACTAACCGGATTTCGATTATGACTTCACTCAACTGCTGCATCATAGAAACGTACCCCTGAGGATGAGCAATTTTATGAACATCAGGAAAATGATGAAAATATCAAAGTGGTCACAAAACGCACTAACCTTTATTACTCATGATTGAACAGACCGCTCATGCATACTTGCCATGATGAGATTTCGGATTGTCTGATCTTTGAAATTTGCACACTCAATATATTTGTCTAATTCTTGGGCAGTAGGAAATAACTCTCAGCGGAGTTCAAACCTGGACTGTCCAGTCCACAGTGTTGATGTTTCACAGCAGTAATCACATTGTGACGAGTTCATGAACTCAATCACATTGCAGTACCTTGTCGTTCACCGACTGCATGTGACGCGAATACTACTCATTCTTGTATAACCGAACAGCATTTAACATATTTTAATCACGAATGACTTGTGTAGTTCTCGTTCCAGTCTACATAGTGCACTGTAATGACAGAACTCAGAGTGAACTTAGCATCCCAAGGGCCAAAATCTCCACGATAATTCGGTTAAGCATCATCGCTTTGGAAATCCGTTTGTTTCACCTACATGGTGACAAGTGGCATTATTAATATTATTATTATTATTATTACACCAAATTTGATCAAACTGCGTGGTTTGTTTACTGACACATTGCAGGAAAACAGAGTGGGGTTAATAGCATTTCATGCATTGTTTCACCTAACCTTCCGGAGGATCTCGTGGAATCTGAGTTCCCTTTCTGGATAGCAAAAAAGACAACCTGAACAAAATCCCCAACATCGATTGCGTTCAGTATGGGTATTCTTTTCTTTGGATCAGAATTATCTATGGTTCGGGCGACCTTGCGCCTGGTGCGAATGATCAGATTGCCTCGCAAGCCGACACGCCAATAACCAGGCAACGCAATCAGTCAGCTGAAAAACTGGAGTTGCTGTAAGCCCGACCCAATAAAGACCCAGGTCCCTTCAAACCTATTGATATGCTCACCGTATTTCTTGCTCTCTATCCTGTGCTTGTTCATTCGCTAGTTCAGTTGATAGTGTCCAGCGGTCAATCAGCAGCTCCACGTAGTGATCCACTGGCAGGTCACCAGTTTCTCTCTCTCTCTCGCACTCTTTCACTGTGTGTGTGTACTATCCATTTCAGATTAACTTACTCATTCATTCAGTCAGTCACATTCACGAACCCACTCGGTGTGGCTTGTGAACGGGTCACCGTGTGTATGTGTATGCCTGTGTGCTGAAATGGGGGAGACGAGGGAGGTGAGGTCGGAGTATACAACTTCGGGACCCAATCGATTTGGCGACCTGAACACAACCACGCAGTGCCGATTCACAATTAGCTTGGTCTATTCGGGCGCACGCAACTTGTCGGATGCTGAATCCAGGTTATGGTGCCTTTCACGATTGTATGTATGCTGGTGTGCACGGCAGCTCGCTCGCGCAAGCGCACACGTAGATGAATGCCCGTGTCCCTGTGTGACACGTGTGAATGTGTGCCCACAGAAGGGTTGGGCACGGCAACCTCACCACCATCACCATCACCATAAGAACCACCACAGTCAACGCCGCCACCATTATTACGATCACACCACCAGCACGAGCACCATCACAACTCCAAAATAGCTACGATTGTCTGGATTCATGTATGTATATTTATGAACCAGCAAACCTTCTACTGGACTAGGGTGGAGTGCCGTGGGAGGGAATGGAATGAAACAGGCGAAGTGGACGATATGCCCTCCCCTCTTTTCCGTATCTAACTTCGAATTGGGTGCGTATGCGGTGTCGGATGGTGCTAGTAACTACCAAACCACTCAGCCAAACAGCCCACATCGGCACGACCGAAGTTCATTTGGTTGTGCCAAGCGGTTGAACGGATGCCTGATGAACTCTTTCTCAAAAACTGTCACTATCCCGATAGATTTCGACTTCACCTAAGCTCCCATTGCACCTGCATATGTACACGTGTAATTGTATTGCAATGACTTGAATTGTGAGAGCATCTATGTGTACATTCCAGTCAAAAAGCACTTCTTAACCGCTACACTCAGATACACGATGATGTAAGTGTCATACATAACAATAATAAAAAGTGGATAAAAAGAGGATAGTCTGTACAGATGCAAATACATATCTAATGAACTACTTCGATAATATACCCAATCTAGTTTGTCCCTCGAACTGGGCGATGGGTCGATATTTTACTGAAATTTGTTGGAAATATTTTCACGGAGCACAATTTGACTGAAAGCAATGAATCCGTCCGGGTTTCTTGCGTCCCCCCAATCACAACACTTCACTTTTCTCAAATTTGATGCATTTAAACTGGAACTGATTAATCAATTTCCTTACTGAAATGCTAGCGCGTCAATAGCCGTTTCAAAATAATATTGCTGTTTTCTATTTTCATGACCATTTTATGGCCTATAATTTGAGCGTTCCACTTCACGCCCAGAGAATGATTGCCGCATCATGAAGCAGCTGGATCGCCAAAAGCAGTTTGAAGTCTTTTCTCGAAAATGCATTCAATTCTTTCTGTCAATAAATCAGGACATAATTTTTGCCACAAGCAAGGTTGGGAAAAGCGTAAATTGATCATTAGGTTGGTTTCACAAACAAAGCTGTCAAGGGAAATCGCTGTGAATTTAGATAATCAATTCAAGTTACTGTCTAATTGAAAGTAGCGTAAATAAAAATGTTAATAATCGGGTTAACTTTATCTCAAAACAGGTTCAGTAGGGAACACCATAGACATTTTTTTCCTAATTGACGTATGAGATCATCATGTTTCCTAACATTCGTGGGCGCCAGTGAAATAAACTGTAGTAGCAGGTGTAAATCTTGATTGATCCTATCATTTATAACTTTTCTGTTTAGGTACAGAAATTTTAAAATATGTGGTGGAAACTGTCAATCAGATATGGTGTGAGTAGGCAGCGAATTTACCGTTCTATGCATCACTCAGTATCAACAGATGTAAAGACCAGTTGGGAGGGAGGCTTGTTTTCAACATTTCACGCTCGTAAGAACACATCACGCATAACTAACTGAGAAACGAAGTTTTTAAAAGTTATTTGTTTGTGTGCACGTGTGTGCGCGTGGAATTTCACTAACAGTGATACACACTTATACCGGATGTGGCTTCCAGTATAATCAAACTGCCACCTATGTTGACTGTTTGTGGCAATAGTTTGCTTTTCAGATTTTAAATGCCTACATTATTCGCTTTCGATCGTACAATGGGTGCATGTGTGCCGAGACCAACATGATAACTGAAAATTCACTGAAAATCTGACCGCAATGGACTAACATGCGTTCATGACTTAATTTACAAACATGACTGAAATTGGTCGACTCCACTCTCTACCTTGATTATTTTGACCGAGTTGTGATACAGATGTGCTGAAGATTAACTGCACAGCTTTATTCCTCAATTATGTAAACTGGTGTTTGAAAATGCGTGACCAACAGAACTTGCCACACAAGAACAGCAAAGACGATTGTGGTCGTTTTCTTGTCTAGGTTAAATTGAATTCAGCTCCGCGGCTACACTAACTTGGTTCAAATTTTGTATCGTATTGATTATCCGCAACATTATACTGGCAGTTTCTTTCAGTTCTTTGTTCGGTCGCTCAGCTGAGGTAACCAACTCTGCGGTTGAATTCATCCATCCATTCCTGTTACTGTAAATTAGTAACCTGCACCGATGCATCTCCAACACATCTGACGTTTGGTCCAGTTAAGCATCAGATTTGTTCATCCCATGATTGATTGTTTGTACTGGGCCAGTAAATCGTGGCATGACGCATGTTTACGGTGCGTACGACGGCGAACTTTGACCAGGCTTCCGCAATTGGCGGCTCAAGCCAGTCGTCTTCGGTTTCACAGGAGCTGTGCGTTCATCGCACCGACTCAATCGTAATTGAAAAGGTTTAGAATCACAATATAGAGAATCTGTTGTGTCCGAGGTTAAGTAGGTAGATAGGCACACAGGGAATTAAGCAACACGTTTATTGTAGACGGCAAATATGTAGTCGGTTCATAGACCGGGGAGCAAGCAGAAACGGCAACATGTAGGAAGGCAGGCAGGCCAACGCAGGCTCAAACGTCAGGCTGCCACCGAATGTCGTCAAGCCACCATTCAAACAATAAGCCAATCAATCAAACAATCAGTCAATCAATCAATAAATCAATCGATTGATCAATCAATCTGGCCACAGGCATGTTTGACAAACGTATTCACTAAATGTAGGCCACAACACAGTCCTTTTCTTTTTCCAAGGGCCTCTGACAATAGTGATGATGTCAAAGCTAGCTTTGATGAATACTCACGCATTTTGTAGTTCATTGCCCAAAGTTGTCACATGAGATTTGTACCGGATTGATGTCCAGTAATAGAGTGACGTGCAGAAAACGAACCCCCAAATCCAGTCACATAGAACACGAGTTCGGTGATATACGTGTACATGTAAACAAACAATATGCACAACGTACCTCACGTTATGAGCAGTCCGACCCAGAAACCAGGTAACATAGGACAGAATTTAACGCAACATCGAATCAAGCCACTCTCCAGGCACCGTCAGATCCAAGAACGAGTAACACTAAACGGAGTAGCGTATTTAAAGGGGGAAGCCGACCAATTACCGTCACTCGGTCCATGTGCACGGTTTTTTATCGGTAATGCATATACAAATGGAGCGAAATGAAACTGCTCGAACGGGAGTTCAAGGGGAAGCGGACAAGTCTTCATAAGCAATTTGACATAAGAACCGACGCGAAATGAATATTAACCACTTACATCGTAAGGGAGGTGCAGGTCACAAATGCAAGTTTGAGACAGATGTTCTGATACCAAAATGTCACGAAAACGTACTTTGCTGTCCATAGAACAAACGCTTTCTCAAGGGAGTAGGAGAGCAAGGAATGGGGCAGTAATAATGCTCGAATGCTGACAGCTATGGGGTAAACGGATTTCAATATGTCCATTGAAGCGTATCAAATGTATCGAGGTTTGCTAAGGAGTGAATATGCAATGGTCTAAGACCGATGATCAACAGGTGATCTAAATGACAGATACATCAAATACAACGAGGGATAGGGGTCAAAAAGGCAGGAAGGGCAACAGCACAATACTGAGTGAATGTTGAACTAGCCCGTGAGGTGAATTTTTCCAAACTGCTTTATCTTTACACGGCGGTCTAGGCTAACAAACATTTATATTCACATTTAGCTCATAGTTATTTATGAGTAGTAATGAGGTCAATTCCGTAAATTCGTTTACGTCGGGTCAAATGAACAGACAGACTAAAAATTCCATTTGTCATCTGTGAAAACTTGCATCAGTAAGTAATTCCGGTTAATCCAGTTGTGAGCTGCTTGAAACCATAGAATCACGCTTACCTTCCATGCACGTGATCGACAGTTCGTGAGAGCTATGTCTGATGGTTAGTTAGGATTCAAAACGCATTTATATCTCACAATATGGAAACTGGAAGATGGCAATCAGTATTAGCTAACAGAGAAATTGTGGAAAAAAACAATCGGGCTGGTTTGTGATCCCAGGTTTTCTAAGCCTCCCAAAGCGGCCAAAGGACCTATCAATTTTCAGCTCTAAGCTGCTATGTGGCCACTTCCAAACTTTCGTCTGTTCACAATCGTGTGAAGGAAAACAACTAACTTTAACATATTTGGAAATTTCTACGCCGATATCACGTGAGACCGATGGCAACGAAACTTTAAAGACATGCACTTAGTGAAGAAGACACACTCAATCTGTCAATTACTGCTATGAAAAAACATAAATCCTTTTGTGTCCATCCGTTGGCAGACATTACACTCCATAAGACCGTGCTGCCTTCTTGGAATATAAATGATAAGTGGATTGTTGACTTCACAGGCTACAACGATCCACGTAGAGTGACGCGCAATAAACCCGGAAGACGGTGTCTTTCAACAAATGGGTTTCTTCTACAAAAGCAATACTGAAATACAGATTATAATAGTGTAAAATATGAAACCTCAAACTGTGGCACTAGCCGGTTAACAAACACCGGAATCTGTGAAGCCAGTAATTTGACAAGCAAGAACTGCGAGCAAGCAGGCGTGCAGTGCGATGACAGTAGAACGAATACCGAACAATGTCGAACAAGATCACATGAATCTGTGGCGGTCAATGGTGAGAAGTGACCTAGAGGGAACCAATCAAAACACAGTGGGTGTGAATGTTAATCATCAGGGCCCGTCGTGACAGGACAGTGCGGTCAATCGGTGTAGGTGTGTGTGTGTGTGCACAAGTGTCAGAGTCAGTCGATCATGGGTACGGGTGAGACCGACAGAGGTCAACGTAATAGGGCAAACATAATAATAGTGTGTGCGTATGTGTAAACAGCGTGGAGAACAGTCATAGGCACGGATCAATGAGGGGATGAAGTCGACAATGCACGGACAAAGGAAGACAAGGGACAATTGGGTAGTGGTGCTAGGTGTGTATGTGAAGTGTCAGTATAGGGCAGAATTTATTCTACAATGATTATTTATAGATGAGTTAAACCTAAACAACCCAGAATACTGAAAGATTTGGTCTCTGAAAAACGTTTCCAGATAACGCTGAAAGGTAAGTTAAAAAACTAGTGTTTTGAGATAAAGATCACCACTGAGGCTCTTTTCTTCGGTCTAAAATTTTGTCGTGTCCAAAGAAAAGACATTTGAAAAATTAAACTAGAAAGCCAGATGGAAAATTTATTTGATCAAATGAGAGATGTGATACCTACCAGTGATTTCGAACTAGAACAGCTGAAATCCACAGTTGAGAACTACGGTTGCCAATACTTGGGTTCCAATAGCAGGGTAAGATTATAATGACATAGGAGCATCGAAAGCTTTTTGTGGTTTGTGAGAAAATAAATCCATTATCACAACCCGTCCGGACAAAGGATCAGGCATTGTAATAATTGATACAGTCGAGTATTGTAAAAAAAATGAAAGAATTACTCAAGAAGACAAATAACATAACGGTGGTGAAAAAGACAGAATTGCTGCCATAGAGAAACACAAGCAAATTCTTCTGATATCTGAAACAATAAAGCGTGATAGACTCAGCCATAGTTGATGAGATAAAACCAACAGGTTGTATAGTTGTGAGACTTTACGGACTTCTTGATATAATAGATCAAAATGTTCTTAAGCAGTAAATTCTTGATCTGTCCGGTTCATCCCACCTCTTTTCAAAGCTATCAGACGGAAGTTGGCACTCACAGAGCTTACTGTCGACGCAACTGGAGATGTAAACGTGTAATACCAAAAGGTGCTGTCATCCGATGTAACCGCAACCTTCACTAATGTCCAACTCGTAGAAATGTTGGACTATATTTATGCCTACCTCAAAATAGGCAGCCTATGTTGGCAACAAATCTCCTAACATTTTGAAAAAATGTACAATTCCAAATCAATGGTGCCATTTTCGGGCAGAAGGATGGCATAGTTGTAGGGTATCCTCTTAACCTACCACTTGCGGATTGAGAATAGTACCCTAAATCCAATTATTTCACGGATGGACAGGTACAATTTATATGTTGACGGTATGCTTCACACATAGACGTGAATGAGATCTTACGGACGTTCAACGAATCTCCAATTCACTGTGGACTTAATAAATGCTGATTCACTCACGTTCCTGAAAGCATGCTCCTAAGAAGAAAATCTGCTGCAGGAATCGAAAGAAGTGTCCATCTATGTCCTCTACCGAATGGACAATACCCTCATCTTCAAAATTTGGTCCCGATGTAACAGGAAGGAAATTCGGTGCAATATTTGGTTAATAAAGCCCGCCAAATCTGTTAAGCTAACAAGCTTTCAAATGAGCTGCATCTCTTGGGCAATACAGTAAGAGAAAGCGCCTATTCAGAAAGCTTCGTCCAAAGGCACACTAGGACGGTTTCACAGTTCTTATGTTCTAGTGTCCCTAAGAAAAAGATTTACGAAATGGATGGTTTTAAAAAGGTGATGTGCTAGCTAAAGCCACAACTCGTCAACTATCCTAACCTCCTGGAAAGACGCAATTTTTCTGCCAAACTCTGTCTCTCCTTTACTACGAAGCCTATGCTGCATTTCCAATCCAAATAAAAGCCAACAGGTCAATCTATCGTATTTTGCGTGTACTCGGGCTTCTGTGAATCGGAATACGTAAGAAGGACGACTAGGTGATTATCGGAAAGGACTCAAGAACACCGTCCAGCGTGTCTACTAGAGGAGGTTAGGAGAAATGCGACTAATGCCATCTCGGTCCATACATTTTAATCGGACCAAGAAAGAGGAGCTTCAAGTTTATCCATCGAGTAACTTGTGAACGATCAGAAGAGACGAGACACAGAATCCTGTCCTCAGCCGAGACGATTGTGATCAGACTGAATCGATCAATTCTGTGATTGCAGAAACAGTTTAGCAAGACCTTATTGTATTGTATTGTAATGACTTCTGCAAGCATGAAACCTATATTTCAGTTAAAAAATATACAGTTTGGAGCGAGGGAGAAAATGAAAATAACAATTAAAAAAGAGATTTAAGTTCCAAAACTGTTAACAAATCCCGTGAAAACCTGTTCTTTGATGCCTTGGTCTAAGGTCAGTACGACCGTAGAACAGATACACCAGTTTGACTCACCCATAACTGATTCATTGGGACACAGTCCCCAAAATCAAGCATCACGACATGCGAATTGTTTTCTATACAATTCATTTAATCAGCTAACTGAGAATAACGTCTTTGTATCTTCTATTCATATAGTGTTTTTTACGTGAAAAAGGTATATTACAATAAAAGTGACAGTCCTGGTTGACTAAGACTAATTCAGCCTTAAACAACTTTAGCAGTGCATGATTACTGACTGGATTATGTGGGTGGTTTAGGAACGCCGGACATAAAATTGACTCTTCAAAAATACCTACTTAACATTTCTCGGTTGTACGAAAGAGTGGGCCAGACAAATGCCTTAAAGAAGAATTGATTGGCCTTTAGCCTATGAGCACTTGATCTTCAGGTTCGAATTCACATGTCGAATATGCTTCAGATCATGTATGCTCTACCATAACCATCTCACAACATTGCCAGAAGCAATGTGGACTCGTGCTTTCCGACGATCAACGGTTTGAGCTTCTCACCAACAATATTGTATGTCAACACAACGGTTACTCTCTCCAGGCATTTTATAATTCCGCTGCATTAATCACCGGTCAGGACCGAGCTGCGTGTTGTGGCAGCTTTTAAATGTTACACAGTCTCACCGTAGTTGAAAATTTGATGGCCTGCCATACTGATGCATTATTACCCAGGTGCAATATTCTAACCCCGCGATAGTGGAATAGCCTGAAAACAATATTTAACCGAGGACAAAGTAACGTTTGTTCTTGGGGTGTTCCGGTGGAAAAATTGGTGAGACCGGGAAGAGTATCACGTCAATTTTCGGGAGTTCGCTCTAGGATTGAAGGGGTACCGCAGTTTTTTCTTCATTTTATTTCTTTTTATTGAATATATAATGGTATAATTTTCGGGAAGGAGGAGGCGGCCACTCAAAAGGATGCCATATAACATAGAACGGGGGAAGTCAGTTGGCGATAGTATGAAGCTGTAAAACTCCCCAACACGTAAAATAACATGATGTGATATCCCTGAGAGTAATAGTTTGCGTTTGTCTCTTTTTATTTGTTTATTACCTGTTTAATCTGGTTAGACTTTAAAGGGTCACTACAGTGATCTAGCGCGCACGAGGTCTTCAAATCAGACCTTACTGATTTTTCATCAATATCAACGTAAAGCTTTGCTGGAAACTGAATATTTTTCTGTAAGTTCCGATAAACGTCGAAGTCCCTGTATGTTTGGGTTGGTGCACCATTTGCACAGTTGGTCCAGAAATGCTTTTACCTCTAGGTTGTTAGGTGCTTAATTATGGCTACTTATAAGTAGTCAAAACAAAGTGATGATGTACAACTGCATTTTCGTGAGACTTAGCAGTTTAGTGATGGCTTCCGCCCGGGGACACGTCCAGCATACACTTTAAACGAGCACATAGAAATCTTCCGGTAGTCTTTAATTAGTATTTTGATCAAACTGACGGAATTTCAAAAATCAATTTCTTAATGATAGATGTTTGTCCTGNTGTCCTGAATTGACTTGTCGCTAACATCGAATGTCGCCTTATTTCATCCGTTTTACCAGGACAATAATATTCATGATAGCCGGCATTCGGTATGATCTTACAACACCATTGTATGCCCGAATGGTATTCTGATTTTTGTAGGATACAATTAAATTCGTTTTAAGTTTTATTCTTGTCAGCTTTGATCGCCAGACTTACAGTCAGATAGTGCTATCCATAATCAGTCATGTTACCAGTTGTTATCCGACCTGGTTCACAAACGATCTAGTACCTTTGAGCGTGGAAAATAAACGTATAGATTTCGAAATAGAATAAATGAATCGGCTCCTTAGGTGGGTATATCGTTCAAACAATTTAGATCGGATTCGGTCTAACTGTTTCAAAAAATGGGTTCTCCGATGCAGCAAAGGAAAGAGATAAGTTTCCACTGGGTAACACTCAGTCGCAGTGTTGAAGAACACCACAGTTTCATGTGCGTAAACAGCCAATTGCTCACAATAAGGAAAATTCGCTACCTACTTGAGTCCGCGCAGAACATTTGGGGCGGTGGACACGACGATCATGACTATATCGCCTTCATCTCGGTCCTGGTTGCGATTCTGTCCATAGATTACACATGAGATCATTTAATACTGAAATTGCAATCAAGGCACTTTTCAGTTCTTGATGTCGAGTAATTTCCTTTAATACAGTTATCTGGTCCATGCTTTAATACTCAAAATATGTCTGCTTCGTGAACTGCCAACTGAAATTGGTACATATCGTGTTTATGGGATATGATCCGGAATTTGGACTACTAAAAGTTTTCATAGTTTCCTTGCTTCCAGTTCTGGTGTCTGTGTACAAACCTTTTAGATTTTAAATTTTGCAAAGGATTTGAACGGCCGATCTTTTAGCTGTGTCATTCATCTGCATATTCATCACGGTTATCTGAAGAGATTTTTCTGGTTTCCGCCTACTGCCTTTAAATATATCTTTTCGCTGACAATGCAAACGTGTGTATAGTCATACAATTCAGTTTAGATTAAGCAACAAATGGAAACGTACAGGGAAAATCATGTCCGATTAGAGTTTATCATGATACCACAGCACGAACAACTGTGCCGCGAACGTTAGACTAGCGAATCGAAAAACAAGTCATGTTCTCGTTTCCACTGTCAAGGTTCAGCTCCGATGGTCTGAATGTATAACACGTCATATGAACGACCCCCTTTCGCGGATCGTAACTCTGCTGCCTACATTAGACGACGATGGTCAAGATCATCAAAATAGTGACTTGGAGGTTCTGAGGTCTAGTCCTACCACCACCACCACCACCACCACCACCACCACCACCACCACC
>UZAN01051777.1:0-18475 GCA_900618425.1 Echinostoma caproni | reverse complement strand
CACATCAGATCTGTCGAAATCGCCAGTAACGATGAATACAGATGTTACAGATTTCTCCAACATGATTGGATAGAATACATCCAGGAAAGTAGAAAACTCACTAGGATTACAGTCAGTATTGATGTATAAATTTCAAAAGATGATCGAAGAGCGACGCAGGAGAAAACGTGGCTTACATTCTACAGAAATACAATAATTATTTTATGTGCAGTGAGTAAATATGCATTTGGTGGAGTCACACCACGACCGGCACACATAATTGTTGACACCTTTACCTTTAGTTTTTCTTCCTGGAAGTCTGTTTGCTCGAAATAATTGGAAGCCTTCGATCTGAACCGATTCGTCCTCGACGGATTCTTGAAAAAGTAGCACACTACTTTTGGAGTACTCACCGTAGTGAATCAGAAGACCGATGTCCGATAACTTGGAAAGAATTGAGCAAACATTCGACGACAAAATGATCGGAAAACCAATGCTCTTCAAGTTTCGTTGCTCAAGTGCAACTTTCCAGCCAGCGCGGTGTTTTTTCCATTTGCCATGTGAATTTTTGATGATCCTTTTGACCTTATTTCTCGCTACACGAGAAAAAGCACGTAAAGACGGTTCGTTGATATATTACACGGATACTCGTACGGAAATTAAACTGTGACAAAAGATCAAGGGTTGTCAAATTAAGACCTGGCATGACTGTATGAAAACCTTAACCGGGATTCTGGGTCACATAGGTCCCCCAAGGCTCCCTAGCTGGGACCTCGGGATGATCATATCCGATGGTTAGAGACACTGTGCGGTATGGCTGGATGTCGTAAACAGCAGCGTTCGCGCATATTGTCGGAAAGGTAGTGCAATGACATCGTAACTATTCTCTTCGATCCTACTTTGAACCTTTGCAGTCTTTCTCCTTATGTTCATCCAAATAGGCAACCAAAAGCGTCGCACGGAAATGCATGCCTAAAGGTTGTTTATTTGAAACTGAAAACGACCCGGTCGAAATCCTGCTTGCTCTTCTCGAATTCATCTCCCTCAGGGGTGTCCGTCGGTGAAGTATCACAGAAGTTAACACTTTGATGATCGGAACTAAACTAATCCCGCAGTTGTTGCTTGATCCCTTCTTGAAGGTCGTAACGATCAACAATCCACTCCAGGATAAAGGGATATGCTCCCTCGACCAGATGGTGCGAAGTAAGCCATTAATCAAATTGATGAGAAAGACACCTCAACCCAGTTTTAAAAGAATGGGGAGAAGCTCATTGGGTCCCACTATCTTCCCTTTCGTTAAAGAGTAAATACAGCTTCAAACTTCTAATTCTAATGGGGGCCCACTTTATACCACCCATTGGTTTTCTGCTAACTTGCGGGACTAGCCGCATCAGCACCATACCAATGGAACTGTTCACTGAAATTCTCTACCCAGCGATCTCGTCGTTGGTGTTTATTGTGGATACTGTATCTACATTTATCGCAAATAGTCTCACTGACCGGTATGCAACGATCTCCGGTGCTGCTTATCGGGTGAAACAGCCTTTGACTGTTCTCTGATATAGAAGCTACTTCCGTTTCACTAACTATTTTGGCACACCAACTTTCGTGATCTTTCGTAAAGCTTTTCCTGAGCTGACCTTGCAGGCGCCACCGGTTACAATGCTGGTCCTGGCAGATTGGAATCCTTCATTCCATCAGCATTGCTACCTCCTGAGAGATCCAATGTCTCCGGTGAGCTTCGGACTCAGCTCAACAAGCAAAGTTTGCTGCCCAGTGCATTACTCGTCTGGTTTGGTCCCACTGTTGATCTACTCCACCACTTCGCTGTGCTCCTTGCTTCTGTCGAAGCTTCTTATAATGTGCACAAACTGATGGATGGCGTAGACGAGGATGATGTATCTAAGGAGGTGATTTTTGACGATGACCGATGAGACGAAGTGCATCCGAACTGAGATTATGTAGCTTTATAGGATCTGCAATTTTTGTCCGACGAGAACTGTTTTGAAGTTGGTGCTAGATAAGAACAACCGGTGATCTGCGAAAAACTGAAGTAGTCGATCACCGTTGTCTGTTCGCTGAACGAGAAGTACGAAGCACCACCCACCTCTTAAACGAGTTTCAGATGCGCTCATTTTTCCAACCTGGGCGTTGAAGTCACGTGCAAGCACTATGACATCAGAGATACGGCTGAGTCGGATAAGCTGAATGAGTTTGTCGTAAAATTCGTCCTGTTTTGAATTAGGACTGAAATTGTTTGGTGCATATGCCACTACGATGAACAAGCATCTTTTGACGTTACTTCTCTTCCGAACGCTAACTGAACCCTGGAGCCTCATTGTGTACAAATGACCGTTGAAAGGTATCCAATCCGACATTGTGGTCTCAGCTTTATCAGTTATTACGTTTCCTACACCTCGCTGATCCAAAAGGGCGGGCTTCATCGTCTCCTGATGTGCGAAGGAGGTACCTTGAGGATAGACCCGGCGCGCTCAGGTGGCTTATAATACTAGGATCCTGAATTCATGTCTCCGATAGGCAACAGACGCCCATTGCTAAAGATTCCATTGTACGCTCAAGATATGCTTGTTGCCTACCCTCTTCGGAGACCTCACGTTGAAGACCCTAGTCTGAGAGGTTGACAAGGCTTAGGAATATGCAAATTGTTTAACGGTAAACTACTTTCAGTGCTATTTGCCAATGACCTTTGGCGAGTGGCAAATAAGTTGTCCGACGGAATATTATGCTTCGGAAGAAGGAGCAAGAACGAGGGTTGGGTACGGAAGACAAACGGTTGAACAAAGTTAGGGATATCTGAGAAGTAACCCAATTATCACTACCTACCCCGCTCGATGCAATGGGCAACGCGGTCCTGATTAGCCTGCGCGACGAACGATACAGTGTGAAGTTTCAGTCCTGGGAGAAAGGGGATTCATCTACTCACGTTTCTTTGTTTCTTTCAGTGTACAAATCAAGTTGTGGTTTTTGAATGTTCATAGTTCCGGATGTCACCCGCTATTCATTCTGGGGTACTTGAATCAGTGCCGAATAAAGTGACTGGGTTGAACTTTCGCCTATCTCTTACTGAAACATAAACTTGAATTGCTTTAATGAATAGTTCTATTTCTTTTTTCAAATCTTTGTATATATTCATCTTTCAAAACCCCGGTGGTTTCTTTGACATAATCTGAACCAGCAACGTTATACAAATTCATTGTTCGATGAATGGTTCGTGCTCACATTGTGGCTCAGTCTACGTTTGTCTCTGAGCTTCATTCGCCATTCAGAAATACTAAGTGTCCTATTGTGAATAGCGCAACGGGTACACTTACTCAGTTTTCGTGCTCAACATTACTCCCTCAATTTGTACAACTAAACTTCCGATTGCATTTAAATTTGAAGGATTTTCTGTTAGCTTTCACTGTTATTTCTTTTCTCTTGTTCATGGTTGTGTGTTCAGGTTCAGTCATCTGATTGGTCATGCAGCCGGTCACGGTACAGAAGCATTTCTCGGCACCGGAAACGATTTCGCTGCGACCGTGAACAGTCAGTCACTGACAAACACAACCCAACGTCTGCTGGATCGTCGCTACGCTTCCCAAACATCGGTGGTTTCCGATCACCCCGACAACAGTATTAGCATTAGCACCACTCCCACTACCAGATCTGACTCTGCTTCACGTCTCCGGAACCGAGTTTCCCTGAGCAATGCACCATTACCGTCCATGCCACCGACTCCGGGACAGATGAACGTGTGCACCCGACCCATGGCTTCTGTCGGTTCACCTTCAGTGATAGATGCTACCAAAACACCGAACGAAACACAAAATATATCCTCCAGTCCACCACTGTCTAATTCATCCAAGGAAAGCTTTTTCGACGCTGTGTGATTGTTCTTCCACCTTTCCGCTCAAATGCACAGTTGTTTATGGTCATATTGATTAATCTCCACTGTACACTTTATCATAGAGGTATTTAAGGCTGTGAACTCCTTGAACTGCCCAATATCGCACAGTATTTCCCTCATTCAGGCTCATGTGCAAGATCTGTTTTATCCGTCGCTTCTTTCACATTATGCCTATACACCTCAATGTTTTCCGGATTATATTCGAGTGCCTTTATTATCAGATCAGATCATGTTTCATCGGAACGGTTAATTATTGGGCTCTTTTATATCTCATTCGCGAGTAGCTTTCTCATGCTTCGTTCTTTCACACGCACACAAACACATGATTATCTCAATATCTCACGTCTTTCATGTACTCTGCTCTCATTTGTTCTTTATTCCTCCCCTGTGCACGGTTATTTCCTAGACTTGTTTTCTTTTGCCCTTCATCGTCATGGGTGCGCAATGTTCCTTGGTTTTTCTCTTTATTATCATAGTCATCCTTTATCATATTCCTATTGTCATTATGATAATCAATAAAATCTTGACTTTTTTTACTACCTAGTCATCTTTCATTCTTGTTTTCTCGGAGAAATCTGGTGGACGGCGGTGAAGAGCTTCAATACAACCAAATGTGTTNAGCTGCATGTCTCAATGTGTGTAGTGCATGTAATGACTCGGCTCCATGTCAAACGAATTCGTCACAGAAATATGTGTGTTTGTCCAGGTTATTCTCCAACATTCTCCTCGATTTTGGGATGGACACGATTCTGGAAACGGCCCGGTCCTTGTACGATGATAGCGGCATCGACATGGTACGAGGTTTGTATGGCGATTGTGAAAAGTTCAGTAGCCTCAGTGGGACTCGAACCCACGCATGGACGCCGCTTAAGCTTTGTACACGCACACTCTACTAGCTGAGCTACGAAGCCACACAGAAAAGATCATTGCTCTCGGTGTGGTCTCGTAGCTCAACTGGTANTCATCGTACAAGGACCGGGCCGTTTCCAGAATCGTGTCCATCCCAAAATCGAGGAGAATGTTGGAGAGAATAACCTGGACAAACACACATTTCTGTGACGAATTCGTTTGACATGGAGCTGAGTGCTTATTTATGCTACATATATGGCCGTACCTGGAGGAGGATAAACAGTTTCCCGTTGTTCGAACACCGCTCTCTACCCATTGTACAAGTTCGGTGGAACAGCGGGAAAGTAATAACAAAAATGGGCACCAGATCTGCAATGATAGCGTTGGTTGGCCCATGTCGCACATTTTCACGAGTAGGCTGCTCCGGCATGCAGTTTTTGCTGAGACAAGTAGATGGAATTTGGCCAAATCATGATCTAGCATGAGTATGAAAACCCTTGTGCAAGCTGAGGGTTTCATGGGGACTCAAATAAATGGTTAAAAATACAGTCATATCTGGATGTCGTAAACCTCTACGCAGGATCATCTATCCACTTTCTAACTAGACGTAGCTTACTGACTGTATCTTCATTTCAATCATGCTTTCAGCTTTTGTTCGTCCTGCTACATCTTAATTGGAAAACCTAGTGAGTAAGCAAAGGACAGCTACCAAAATTGCCGTACGATAGTGCAAAGAAAGGACTTGTGCGAGCCGCAGCGGACTGTCATCGAAAATGCATACTCCATGCGAAGCGGGATCAATGAGCATTAGATCTCGCTTCTTATTTGACTGCCCCGACCGACGTCTCACTGAAGGGGTATCATGTTTGCTCTTATTCCGCATGCTGTGTACGTGTTTCATGCATGACATAGGGCACGGCTCGTCACTGACGTGTTCTTATCGGTATAGGCCCTGGTGCTCAAGTTCCAATGGCTACACGGGTTGTGTTCTATCCAGGACTAGACATGAACCATTCGAATGTTTTCCGTGCTTAATTTTACCCTTCAGCACGTGGATAAATTGGTTTGCATTAACGTTCGCCCAACATTGTTGCTTGAGGCGAGTTGTGGATGTGGCTTTTTCACAATGGTGAATTTAATGTAATCATAAACCGCCGACCGAGGTGAGTGAACTATCTGACTTTGGTAAATTTAGTGATTCCGTAGAGTTCAGCGTAACTCGCTCTCTCTGTCTGGCTAGAGTGTGCAACTCAGAATTATCTGAACTCACAGAGTTAAATACATTGTGCAAATGTCCCAGTTTATTGCTTGATATTATACATTGACCGACTGCGGTATGCAAATTCCTGTCACCACTTGGTGCTAAATAAGAGCAAATGAGGTCGCTCAATTGGGAGACGAATGGGGAACCAATTACTGACATGGGATCACGGAATTGAATGAAAATAGACAAATACAACACATTTGCTAATCCGTTGTGTTAAATGGTTTGAGCTTTACCCACGAATGTTTCAATCTGTGCGACCGTAAGCTCAGCACATCTGGTCTCCGGCGGCTGCCCAACGTCTAGCTGTCTGTTGAAACGGAGAACAAAAGTGAATCAAAAGCCACGATCTTCAGAAAGATAGGCTCCTGAAATCAGGGAAACTGCGTTTTTGGACAGACCGAGGGAGAGAGAGAGGATACGCTCACACACGCACTGAGCTCTATTCATCTAGTGTTTATAAACGCGGACTAGGTCAAAACCATATCTTGAACTGTGGTTGCATCGAGTTCAATTAGTGGTGTGGTAAACACGACTACGCAAACAGTGAAAACCTAGTATATGTGATACGTGTGTGGGTCATGAATGTAGCAGTTATGATAACCCATTTCTTCGTTTTCCATACTTTCCGTTTGTATGGTTATATTATTTTGCTCTTATCTTCGTTCAGAATCGAATAAAACACTTGACTCTGCAGAACATGTTTGAATTATCTTCTTTCCGTTTATATTTTCACGCGTTGAGTTGCGTATCTGAACAACCGATTTGGTTAACCTAAATTCACTTACCGTCCCCGTTCTCTTTTGATCTATCATCATATTCCGGATGAGTGGCTGGTGAAGGTAAGCAAAGCGCTGATCGTAGTTTGTGCGATGAAAGGATAGTTAAGAGTTTTTGATTTCAATTAATAAGAAAGATTACACATCTTGCTGTAGGATAAAAACAATTTCATTGTAAAACACTTTCTTTTCGGCTTTGTTCCATAGTTTCGTGTTCCAGTTACTTTGATCATTGTGCACGTCTTAACTGCCCCATATTATTTGCAACATCTAAAAACCGTACATCATATTTAACTGTTGATCCGATTAGAGGAGGTGAATGGTTGATCGTGTGAACGCTGTCGTCAATGGGATGTAATCGAACGTAATGTGTAGTGGAGCACCGTGATATCGACAAGGGAATATGAAAAGTTGCCAACCACCTAGTGTCCAGGCTCAGTCAGTTTGTGTATAACGTTGGCCCCGGTCTTTTGTTTGGTCGTGCCTCCTCCGCCNCCCCCCCCCCCCCCCCCCCCCCAAACAGAAAATCGGTTTCACACGAACATTTACAATAGCGTTTTTGCTAACTATAAGGAAGTATCAGATTGTTAACCTAAGTGTTACACCAGGAAAAAAGGAAGTGAATCTTCCCATGTATAAGCATATTTGTGAAATATTTATTTCAACGTTTAGATCCAATCTAGAGCTCGTTGTCAAACAAATTAAACGAATGAAACAATTGGATTACCGTCGTTCCGTGCGCCTGTTTACCGTTTGTGTCCATAAGTCCACCCGTTGTCACTGGTTTTGCTCGTGCGACTTGGTGTTTGTCTATCTCGACGTGTCGGTTGAACGATTTAACCAACTGCTGAGCTTCGAGAATCAACCGATCCCACCACCACCCTGGCGTTATTGATCGTTTTTGATCTGTGTGCATTAAGTCCAGATTTATGACCTCGGGTCAGCGCGTCTGAGGCTAAGATTATCTTCGATCGGCGGATGCTTGGCTGCTTGTTTATCTCACCTATGTAATGTGGTAGGACATTTTGTAACATTTTTTCTTTTTTCTTTTTGCTTCCTTTTATGAAATGTACAATGATACGATTTTCAAGAATGGGAAATTGGCCAAACTAAGGGCTGTCATACAACACACCACCGGAAAAGTCAGGCGGTGGTGGTGGGATTCGAACCAGTCTTCCAGGGTAGTAATTTGATGGCCTTTGTCACTAAGCCACCGCCATCCAAATTGTGGTTCGGCGATAGGGCTGGGTGTAGTAACTGAAAGAGACTGTTTGCGTGATTGTATTCGGGGGCTGTTGTACACGCGACAATCGGTCGTCGTGATATTTGGGGCCTGTGCAACTTCGATAATTCATAGAAGGGTGGTGTCAGACCTTCTTTAGGTTTGATTCATTTATATTCTTCATCGGTGAGTTTCTTAATTTTTAGAATACATATATATATATATATAATACATATTCGTGTGCGGGAAAAATTGTTCTTTCTCCATCAGTGCCAACTTAACCTGCACATTTCCAAAACTTCATAAAGTGTAACCCATCCGTCCTCTCGGAAAGTGTTGGAATCATTGCACGTGCATACTGCAATCGGTTACATTCCCGAAATGATCAATAGTGTCCACCGACAAAATTCCGTGTGGCCATATTAGAAATAAAACAACCAAAATGCTGCGCAAGGAATGGATTGAACGAATAAGTAAACCAAATCGTCGAGGAACATGAATGAGACTAAACAGAATCCTTCACAATTTAGATGCAGCACATTCTGTATATTTTGAGCCCATTCATAAACGTTCAGCATGATTTGTGTGCTTTGAACTTTTCATTGGAGCCAACGGTAGTCATCAAACCCTGTTAACTGATGTCTCTATTAATCTGAAAAGATGTGCTAATAAGACAGAAGTGTTGAATGGTGAAATTGAAGAGCAAGTGGGTTATGGATGAGCCCATCCTGTCAAGACGCACGCATGGTGATAACAGATGGCGATACCATTTAATCCAAACTGAAAGGCAAAGATACAGCTCTGCATCAGGAGCAGAAACGCTTTTAAAGCTATCCTGTTTTTCCTATGCATTTTTCGTGTACCTCAGACACCGCTTCATCTTGAGCGTGGAAATGTTTAGCGTTACAAACGCATCACACTCCGCTACACAGCTTGAAACAGTTTGATATCATAATTCTAACCCTATCCTCAGTTCAGACAGTTTTCGGTTTCTCCAGGATAGCCTTATTGAACTTCACGTTTGGTCTAGGCAATGATCCCTGTACTTAACATTAGTAGGTACACTGCCGTTCCATTTAGTCTTAAAACTGAACCCTGTTAACTTTAATTGGTAATTAATCCCCTTGATCTTATGGTTAATAATCAAAGCATCCACAAATTTGTTTGTGTTAAATACATTTCTTTGTGTCACCCTCATCCATAACTTGTCCTAACTTTTTTATGCCATCAGTGTTTTTGTTAAAGTTCGGAAACTATCTTTTCGTGCATACAGCCTCGGGAAACTGGCAGTCCCACATATTCTTATTCTTAAATTCTGTATTGGCTGCATCCTTCCATACTGATTATACTGCTCCCCAATCCATTGTCTGGGAGATAATGATTTCACTTTGTTTTCTGGGTCCCTTAATCTTTTTTCCCGTTACAGCGTAGTTGATCAAGTTGTTTTGGTCGAGTTTTTTCAAGAATTTCGACGTTTATTGATTTCCTCATTGACAGGATAACACCTACTGAATGGCACTGTATACACTGGGAAATCGTGAAATTCGTGTTGAATTCCTTAACTCGTTCCAAATATCAACTCCTTCCTGCGCATACTTCCACACAGAAAAAGAGCAATTCCATACCTATCGCGGTTACTGGTTAATCGTACGAAAATTGCCACCCACCTCAGGGAAAGATTTGCATTAAATTTTTCTTATTTGATACGGTATAGAATTTTTTATTTCATTGTTTTTGTTGATCGCAATATGTTTTACTTATCCACTGTACAAGTTCATATTTTGCTCAAAATTCGCCCTTTGGTGCACAAAGCGTCTCTTTACTTAACTTAAACCATCAATGGTATCTTATCGAGAGCCTCGTTAGACCTCTGGGTCTTTGGTGTTTTTTGTCTTGCAGTTTTTTGATAAACCCCAGCCCACCAAGGACCTGTCCGCTATCGTTTGCTCGCATTTCAATTTACTCTGTCAGTCGTTTCACTGTTCCCACCCCCTGTCACCCGGACGTCCGTCACCGCACAGTTTCCTATCGTATCGAGTCTCGATAGGACAAACCGAGGGATATCTGGTCGCTCATTCGTGCCAGCTTCCTCTTCTTTATTTCTCATCCTATTCGCATCTTTTCTTTTAACTGATAAATGAGTTCAAATTTCATCTTGCAATTCGACTGCCACACCATTATTTCTTTCATTGTACCCTTGTACCTTTGTTAAAAATCTTGTCAAGTGTGCTAATCAATGTAGGTAATTGCATTTGGTTCAAACGATTCGGTGTTGTTCGAGGGAATTTCAGCCACAGTGGAATTAACTCACAGGCCTGGGGGCCTCGACTGAACCTGTGTTTCGAATGCACCCTGGGCTCTCGCATCGCAGCGGGATAAACAAAGATGCGCTACAGGATGTCCCTCGGCTAGTATTCTCGCAGCTGGAGATGATACGAGGCTTTACGGACTAGGAACGACGGTGGGGATCGGTCTTAGAGAGGCGGGACATGGAGTGGAGAGGAAACACTGGCTGACAGGTTCTCCATGGGTCGCGGTTAAAGTTAAACCTGCAAGACAAACGAAACGCCATGAACCAAACAGGTCCAATGAAAAAAAGCACTCACGATAATATACTACTGGCGCGGTTGCCAAGCTTCATAAACCCACTCATGCAATGATTCATTCTAAAATTCATGCCTGGACATAGTGACCGATCTATCGGTCAGTCTTGACGTGATTCGCTTTCTTACCCGGCTAAACGAGGTCGATAAGCACCGGTTCCGTTTATTCTCAGCTGAAGCTGACTCAATCAACATTTAAAGGCAACGTTACCGGGTTGGGGAAAACCAGTCAACCCAAACCCGACCGAAACTTTCAACCCCGTTCGGTACCTCACTCGAAAAATACTTTTGTTTGTTGGTGTTTGTGCATTCTCTGAGTTGGAACCATTTTGTCTAAGGAGAAATCAGTTCATTCCGGATTTTTGATAGACCTCTTTCAATCGGTAACATGTGACGGTTGAAGCCCCAATCACCTCGTGGGACTCCCAGTGAACTAACATTGGTTGGATTCACTTAAAGTTACAACAGATTCACTTGAAGTTGAAACGATGTAGATAAAACCCAAAGTGAATCAGTACGAACATAGGAAGGCAACGAAATGAAAAATTAGTCAATCGGAAAGGTCAAAATAGTTGTGTAATATGAAAATAAGCAGGATGAAGTGTCAATGTTGGGGTAATGGAACGGCTGAATTGAGGGGAAAGGGGGAAACGGGATACACACAACAGTAGCCATGGCAATAGTAAATGCATCCCGAATGCTCTTTGTACGCAAAGAGGATGCTTTGAGCGACTAATGACAACCGCCTCGGCTAACCCAAGTATCCTCTAGCTTCAAAGTATCAAAATAAACACGGCAAGATTTGAGTTTGTCAATGCGATTTCCAACATCGAAAAAATGTCGTGCCACTGAGCTTGCTGGAAGTTTTTCCTCAAAATGACAAGCTTTTCGGAACATGCTCACTCGTTATGAAAAGATGTAATGGCTATCACCATGGCAATTGTTGCTTGCACACCCTTCCCTCCTTCTCATCTCGGCCGTTCGCCCATCCCAATCGTTGACACTTGATACTTCTTATTTTGTCGAAATAGTCACACAGAGCGCAGTTTAAACAAAACAACAGACTGGCGAGCAAGCTCGTTTCCAGAGATTCGTATTCATGTCAATGCATCTCAATATGTATCACTATTTGAGATATAAATTATCTTGAGAAAATAAAATAAAATAAAATCACAGGTTACTAGAAACGATTTCATAATGAGATTGAAAATCAGGATCACCACGGTCACTTATTTGTTTTCCCAATCATCCGATCATCGAGATTACGCATGATACGATGTGTGCGGGTGGGGTGGGGTGGCGTAGGACAGGGAAGCTTAAGCTTTATTTTCATATTACACAACTATTTTGACCCACTCGACTGACTGATTTTCTATTCCCTTACATTTCTATTTCATTCTAATTCATTCCTAGCTTTATCTAGTTGAACCTTTATCTCATATTGTATCACGTCACCATTTTCAACTCTTCTTCGCGGTTAACTGTTTTCTGTTTCTGTACTACTGCATCTCCTTTTTCTGACTCTTTACTGATGCATCTACAAATGAATTAGACAATGAAAACAACAATTTTTCCGTTCAAATCCACATAATTGTATAATTGTCTATATGGTATTCTTCTCATTGCATCCCAACCTTTTTAACATGCATAGCCAGCTGATTCGGAGCACACCAACATCAGCCAACATCACTTCTGCCCATATTATGGTACTTGTTCTATTTTATGTTGAATGATGATGATCATTCCAGTCTTTGCACGAGCAATGCTGAGATTAGGCGTAGAGTTTTAGGTATTAGCGGTCGTCCACTGGACCAAGTGATCGACCTCCATAAATTACATTGGTTGGGGCACTGTTACGCTTGTCACCAAATAGGTTGCCGCGGCGAGCGATGTTTGCCAAGGCTGGTAGCGGATGAAAAAGATCAAGGGTGGTCAAACTAAGACCTGGCATGACTATGAAAATCCCAACTAGGAGACTAGGTCACATCAGCCTCGTTAGGCTCCCTGGCTGGAGACCTCGGGATGATGGTCATCAATGGTTAGGGACACTGAGCGATATGGCTGGGTGTCGCAAACAGTGGCGTTAGTGCATCCACTCATTATTCCTCTATCACTATTTTATATGAATTCTCCATCTTCCGCTTGAAGTTGCTTTCAAAATTCCAATCCTCATTCTGCTGTTTTATCCAAATGGCGCACCAAAAGACAGCAACCAAAGCCGGTGTACCAGCGCGCAGGGTTAACGGTTGCAAAAACTGAAACTGAAACTGATCATTCCAGTAAGTAAATGTTACTCTACAACAACAAGATATTTTTTGAGGTATTTGATGTAACTGGATGTATTGTCTTGTTGAAAAATAAACTCCTTCGTCCCCTCTCCGCAGAAAATGAGATGATTATTAAGTGTTTGTGCATAAGTTTCCGCCTTTGTTCTTCCGCCTACTGCAACCAATGAAGTTCTTTCGGTCGCACTAGTTGAATCTTGGTTGAAACTTAGCGTGTTTTGCATACATTCCTATCACTGTGATTCTGTTCTCTATTATGCTAAGATATGCCGACCGTTCGAATTAAATCTCGCCTCACCGCTGAATACGTCCTTTTCCAATCAATCACGTCAACCTGTGTTTTACTGTTCACGAAACTATGTGCTATGTCAGAAAGGTTGTCATCCAGGATGGCTTTCTTATCTTAGTCTATTTCAAGTGCAGATCAGCTTGGAGCTTTGAGCGACGCTCGACTCAAGATTAACAAATCCCTTAAGTTGAGGGTACTTGTATGCTACTTAGCGGCTGTCTTCAGCTATTTTCTTTTGTCTTTGTCACAGGTTTTTGGTTTTGCGTTCGCTTTCTTGATTATGTGCCGAATTAGGCAGCAATTTGTATATTACGGTCTGTACATGGTTCATTCTTGTCTCTGTACATCTTTTCGTCATTCCAACATACCAGTAGGTCAAAATCTAACTCCGAAATCGTCAAATAGCTGGACATTCTTCAGTTTCTCGAAGTGAAGCTTACAACAACTGGTAACCAGATTCTAGCTTATACTCATCAAAGGTATCTCGATATTATTGGTTGGAGGGCAACAGTAGCTGAATTCCTGAACTCTTAGCAGGTTGATAATGGATCGCAGAACAATAACTGGTGGCGTTAGAGGAAGCTAAAAGCATTTTGAGCCCCTTAGACCGTAGTGTGCAAAATATAGAGTTTCGTTCATATTAGTTTAATTTCTATGCGATGGAAATATCTCTGATGATTAACAAATAATACTGGACACCCGTTGCGCCCTGTTTGTGACTCGAACGCTTTTAGCAATTTTTGTGTCCAAATCAGTACCCTAACCATCAACCTTCGGGTCGAGAGACCAAATTTTTACCCCTGGGCTACAACGTTAACGGTCACCATTTTTTTCGAATGGTTCAATCAATTTAGAGTACCGTGTTTCGATTAGTCCATTCGATTGTTTATAGGCACCGGACACTGCTGATGGTCTCGGATATAGGTTTCAATCCCAACCCGATAATTCACGGTTTGAGTCCTGACAGGGACGCAAAATGTACGCACTACTGACGAATCTCAAGCTGGACGAATCAGTGCTCTTTGTCGATTATCACAGATGTCTCTATCACATATAAATGCACCTGTGATTAATAGAACGCGCTAATCCAAACACACATATATACCATCCTCTGTAATGCGGAACCAAAGTAGTCATGGGTTGCATATGTTCCAAACTTCAGAGTTCAAGGTATGAGTATAGTGGGAATTAAAGGAGAGTACTTTTCTCAAATTCAAATTTTTAATAAAGGTAAATTACAAAGCTGGTGCTTATTAAATCCCATAGGGTCAGTACACACTTTGTTCGGTTGGTAATACAATTGAATAGCAAATTCTGACGTCCACTCACGGATACTGAAAAGTTAAGTAGTTCAATGCTTCATCCAGTCGTGACTTGAATGAATCGATGGTTGGTGCACCAACAACTTGAGGTGGAAGAGAGTTCCAGGTGTTACAAACTCTGAGGCTTAAAGAATGACACCAGTAGTCGAGCCGGCTCTTTTGGAGCAGAAGTTTAAGCGGATGTCCTCGGAGGTGACCATTCCTGGATAGTGTTATTAGAGTACTACACGGATGGTTAGACCGATGTAGTATTTGATAGACGAGGATCATGTCTCCCCCTATTTGACGGCATTCAGACGAATAGAGTCCGAGAATTCGCAGCTTTTCACTGTAGGTCTTAGGTGGTAACCCTTTGACCGTTTTGGTTGCTGTTCGAGTGCCTTTGGTCGAGAATCAGTCATGGATTCCAAGCCTGCATAGCATTCTCGGTGTGTGGTCTAATGAATGCTGATGATAAACGGGGCAATAGGTCTGTTTCGAATGATCCAAAAATACGTTTTAGGAATCCAACCTGTTTTTATAGCCTTTAAAGACGCTCTTGCGAAATGTGTGGAATATCCTAGTTCCTCACGAGCAATAACTCCCAGGTCCGTTTTGTTTGGAGAACGCGGCAATGGCTGAGTTCCAAGTAAGTATGGAAAATGACCCCTGTGGTGCGGCGATTCAACCTCGCATTTTTCAACTTTGCATTCAATGTCATTCATCATGGACCTGAAAGATTTCATAATCTTCAGGATATTTTACTGTTCTCCATGTTTTGGCGTCATCAGCGAATAATAATGCCTTTCCTCCAAGGATATCTGGTAGGTCGTTTATAAATGCCAGGAAAAGGTATGGACCGAGTACGGATCCTTGTGGAACTCCACAGACAGCCTCAACTGGTCATAACAGAGAACCATTAGCTTAAACCTATACGATAAGTTGTCGAAGAAATTCCTCAATCCAGCCCAGTAGCAGTCCTCAGACATCGTAATTAGGGAGCTTTCGCAGCAGTATATGGGGGTTAACTCTGTCAAAAGCCTTGGAGAAGTCTAAGTAGACTACATCTACTGCCTCTTCTGGGTCAACTGATCTTGTCCATCCATCTCGTGCAAGTAACAGGTTTAAGGTGCACGAGCGTTTCCTTCGAAACCCGTGTTGGGCCGGCGAAAGTAAGTTATGCTTCTCGAAACGATCTATTAGGGAATCAGCAACAATTGATTCCATTACTTTTGACAGAGTAGGAAGAAGCGTAACTGGACGGTAGTTCGCAGGATCACTTCTGCAGCCATCTTTGTAAATTGGCGAAATGATGCCATGTATCCTGGATTGAGGGATCTTTGTCTTGTCGAAAATTCTTTAGTATAAATGGGCAATTATTTCAGATATGTAACTTGCCAAGGATATCAGGGTTTGAAGCCGGATGTTGTCTTCCCTTGGGATGAATTCCAGCGCAGCACCAATAGTTTGTTCTTAACCGTTTCAGATAAAAAACGTGACGGTGGTCAGTGGGGGGTAAGGGACACTCGATGGAAGGTGTGGAAGCTGTCATCCGCCTTTGTTACCTGCAGTGAACACTATGTAGAACTGGACTTTTAGGAATTCGGCTGCTTCAGCAGTAGTAGTGGAAACGCTTCCTGCATGCCCTAGTGCCGGTATTCTATATTTCACTTTTCTGGTAGCATTGATATGCTTATACAGTAGCTTTGGATTGGCAATAAATTCATGTACCAGAGTTTCTTGAAACCTTCGTTTATCCTCTCGCAGTAATTTTACACGAAGGTTTCTCAACAAGATACAGTCATCCCAAGTGTCGGCGGTGGAACATCTGAACTCGCCCAGAGAAATTCCTCTGTAGCATCCATTTATTGGTTCAACTACGGATAGGTGATAATCGCGTAGGCAACGCACCGACCGGCTTGGTTTTTGTGGAAACCGTTATGAGTTCTGTTAATGCTTCAATGAATCTTTTCCAGGACTCCAGTGGATCTAGCTGCTCTTCTGGTTGTGTCCATTGTTTGGCAGTAGCAAGGCCCAACAATTCATTGTGGTCAATAACGGTGCGTGTGTTGGTTTTCAGGCATATTTCTACTGAGGCGTGGTAAATGTAATCAAAAAGCAGAACCGATTCGACCATAAGTTCCTCGTTTGTTAACATGAAGTCCAATGTTAATCGTTGGTGGCCTGTTCCAAATCTTTTGGGATGCTTCAGGTGATTATACATCGGCTGTGATAAATTTCGCTCGAAAGGGTGGTAATGGTTCTGGCCTTTTATAAAATTGGGACAACTGAAGTTTTCCATTAGGAGAGCATGAGTGAATTTTACGGAGAGAGAATTTCTCATAGTCTGCAAGAGTGCCTCGTTGGCTAGGTCGGAGGATGCGGTGGTGGGTGGTAGACTACACCGATCAAACAATTGCTATCTTTGGACAGCCTCATTGGGCCCCAAAGTGTGTCGGGGGCTGCATCGAAGAGATCGATTGGTTCACACTGAAGGTTGCTGCGGAAATATAGCAGCACACCGCCACCTCGTGTAGAACGATCATGCCTCAGCAGCGATATTCCGGGTAGGTGCAATTCAGAGTCGAGAATATCGGCAGTCAACCAAGTTTCGGTAATGGCAACAAGATCCCACTGACCAGTTCGCAAGCGCATTTGAACCTCGGGGAATTTGCTAAGGAAGCCTTGTGTATTTGTGTAAAAACAATCCAGGGAGCATTGGTTTAAGAATCCTCTGGGTATTAAATCGTTATTTATGCCAACCACTCTGCGGTCGGCTAGAAGTGGTTTTTGGGGGAATCGGTTCTGCTGCTGTGGGCTCCGGAAGAGGTAGAGGTAAATGGAGTTTGGTTGGGAAGAGACAGCGTGTTAGCCCCGTTTTCTGACTGCGGATGTCGTTTCACTTCACTGGTCAACAGTTGTCTGAAGCGTAATTCCGGTGGTCCCTTTCTTCGGTTTTGATACCGTGCCTGCAAGACCAATGTGACCATTTCCGAAGGGCTGAGGGTTACTTTCCTAATCCTCGGGCCGTTTCCGCGGTAGTTTGCTGAACAAGGAAGTCGGCTGACTGAAGTGGTGAAAATATTGTGGCATCCAATCAGCTCTTGAATAAACCTCCACTCTTTACAATCTTTTTGTTGGCATATAGATTCGTCTGGATCGTTCAATTTCGGGATTCCATGAATCAATACAACTCGTTTATTCTCCGACTCGCGTGCATTTACTGGGTTCGTGCGACGGAGCATACGTTCAGTCCATGGTCGATCAGAAGGTATTCTTACACGAATCGAAACTTTGCCAAGAAGGTAACTGGAAAAAAAACGTTCTCAACGTCTTTCTTATCCATTCAAAGTAACGCGAAGTAATCTGGGTTCCTCGGCGTAAGGTGAGGACGGTTGACAAAGGAAGCGTACGATGCTCATTGGGTGAACGTCAATGTTCATTTGAGTACATATTGCAGTCCAGTGACCAAGCTCTTCCGCTTGTCTCTCCCTCAGTGAAGTTACTGTCGCCTCTGGTGCATTAGTGCAGATAACCGTCAGGGCGGCGTGATCAATAGTCCCCTTGTGTTTTGTTGACGCATGATGTATTTACGGTGTAGATAATTTGGACTCAGTTTGACTCCCAGAGCCTGAAATTGAGTCTGCATCATTTGTTGCAGTTGTTGTCTTGCATGGTTGCATTGAATGGTTCTCCAACTCTGTGACAACACTTGTGTTTCTCGTTGTTTTTGGCACCTCACTTATTTCAGCAAAGTGCACCAGGTGCGCTGGGAAAACCTAAGACGCTTTGTCGGCCACTGGAGAAAAAAGCCTTTTGGACACCGTACTCTTCTGGGTTTTCGTATCTTAAACAAGTATTCCAAATTGCAGATGTCTCGATGGAATCAATAGATTTTGGTTGTTTAGCAACCGCCGAAAAGCGTAAAGTGCTCAGTCAATCGGCAAGGGTGAGGATTTGACAAATCCGATACCTTGGAGCCCAGTCTACTTCTCAC
>UZAN01051775.1:6306-16622 GCA_900618425.1 Echinostoma caproni | reverse complement strand
AAGAACTCCCTAGATGCACGTAGGAGTGAGGTACCTGGGGCTTCCTCTCGACGGTGGAAGTTTTCGCATTTCATTGGATAGCTACCGCCCGCCCAAGCTCGACATCTCCTAGCCAATAAGATGCTGTCCCGTCCAACTCCCGCTTGTATCCTTGGGTGCATCAGATTAAGAACCAATCCCGAACAGCGGACTGACAATCAACACGCCAGCAAACAATACGCTGAACGGCAACCCGAAGACAGGTTTCTAGAAGTTCCCACAAGGGTGCTTCGGTCGCACTCCTGCATTGAATCTACGTCCCACTGACTTGTGGGTCAGACTTTTGAGTCAAAGGCTCCAGTTAGGGTTCCAAAAGAAAACACCCTTCGTCGGTGTGACCTAGTGCAAAGTATGAAGTGTTCTATGGTTTTAAACATTCATTTGGGAAATTACCTTTCTCATTAGTGTAGTTCTTCCTCTCAATCCCGAATAATACGAGATGCCTCCTGTTGACATCACCCATCGGATTTCACACAGCATTTTACCATTAAGGTCAGAAGTTTTGGGATTTTTGAAACCAAAATTCGCTTTTCACTTTGACGCGTTCAACTTACGCACACTACAACAAGTTGCCTTAGATAGAACCCTTGAAACATTCAAATTAGAGGTATGTTGTGTCTCCGAAACACGCAGACAAGACTCTACTTCAATCACCTCCCTGCGTTCTCCTGACCCAACCTTATCCTAATGCTTCACTGTTCGTATGTCAGACGATTTGGCCTCCAGCGCTCGCGGTGTTTCTGGTGTTGGGATTGTCCTAAGTACGAAGATTGAGCGCTCGCTTCTTGACAGGATCCCAATCAGTAGCCGACTATGCGCTGTACGTCTTAACAGTTCAGTACGGGTCAACAGCTACAGAACAAAGCGTCGATGCTTATTTGTCATATCGGTGTGTGCATCAACCGATTGCAGTATATCTGAAACCAAGGATGAATTCTACCAGGATATTTCTCAACTGTTCCAAAGTGCTCGATCCACGGACGTCGCTGTGGTCATTGGAGACTTTGATGATCAAGTGGGATACCTGGACAAATCTGAAAGGCTTCTTGGAGGGCCACATGCCATCCCAGTTAACCGGATACACAACGGATATCGCCTACTTAAAGTTCGCACGGACCACGGACCGGCAAGCACAAAGTTTTTGCTCAAGAAACGACACTGCCGTGAAATGCTCCATAGAGATTGACCTCAGTCGACCACATCGCCCATCAGTTACCGATGGGGGGGTTGATTCAAGACTTGCGCTCTCACCGATCAACACCTGTGGTGCATGAGAGCCACTGTTGGCGACACCCAGAATATCGCTGTGTCTCTAACCCTCGGTGACCAGGATCTCAGGGTCCCCAGCCAGGGAAACTAACGGGGCTTACGTGACCCTGTCTCCGGTTATGGTTTTCATACCCTCAAAACAAAAATGATGTCTCCTAGACCTTGAATCCTCTGCAGGATGCTCGTAAAGCCTTTTCTCCTAATACAGAAAATCCCTTAAACACCAGCTCCTAAAGAGTCTGAGGAATGACCGCGAGAAGTGGTGGATAGGAAAATGTAAAGAGATGTAGAAAGTTGCGGCGATTGGTAATAGTCGCAATCTTTTCCGTCTAATTAGGAATACAAACCCTAGGAAAATAAGCGCGAGGTAATTGAGGAATCCGATGGCACACTGATTCACCATCAGCAACACCGTCTTGATCGAGTTCAGTTCAGTTTGAACAACCATTAACCACGCACTTTCGTGCGCCAGTTTTGGTTGCTGTCTTTTGGCTGCCCATTGGGATGAAGAACGGGAGAAGAAAGGAAAGTTGAAAGTGGAGTCGAACAGAAAATGGAGAACTTCAGTGGACTAAGGTTGGAAAGAAATTGAGGAGATGCACGAACGCCACTCTTCACGACACCCAGCCATATCACTCAATGTCTCTAACCATCGGTTACGATCATCCCGAGGTCCCTAGCCAGGGAGCCTAACAGGACCTATGTGACCCAGTTTCCTGGTTAAGGTTTTCATACCCTCGCGCCAGGTCATAACTTGACCACCCTTGGCTTTTTTCCACTCGGTGTATGCTTCGGCGAACATCGCTCGCCGTGGTAACCTACCTGCTGACATGCGTAACATATGCCCCAACTAACATAATCAATGGAGGTCGACCACTTGATCCAGTGGGCGACCGTATTTACCCAAAACTCTGCACCTATCCTCAGCATTGCTCGTCCGGCTACCCCATCAGATTCGTGCAATACTGCATAGACAACGGTGATCAAACACCGACAGTCTGTATTTATCTTGTTTTCTTAATGGCCAAGTTTCTGCACCGTATACGAGGACTGGCCGAAATGTCGCGACGGACACTCGACCCGTCACAGACAGCCGGATGTCTCGATCGATGGGCTAAACATTTCGAGGCTCGGTTCAACTGGCCCCGTTTGATATCTGAACCATCACCCTNACTGAGCAAATACTACCAATGGATGCCAGTCCTTCATCATTGTTTCACCGTACACTTTGGGCTATTTGTGTGTTAGTTTATCGTTTTTTTTTGTGGGGCACGGGATTTTAACAGTTAGATCGTTTAGCATTCGGACCACTGACTTCTATTCTGGGCTATTTCTCTCAGCGTCTCTAATCAACAAACCTTTCCATCCCCTGGGCCCCAACCTGGAAGGCGGGATGCACCAACTGAAGCCAAAGATGAAGCCAGCTTCTTCATACCTTTACGCCATGTTATGGTCTGACCACCCGGTACCTGTGCCTGCACTCACCCACTGTGGCGATCAGCTAGAAATGATGCAGAGCTTTACTTACCTCGGTAGCTTAATCGCAGTTGATGGTGGTGTTGAGTAGGAGATCACATCACGAAAGATAGAGTAGTTTCCGCCAAGCTGCGACACCTGTGGCGCCGCCATCACATCTGACTGTCCCTTTATCGAAGGGTGTACATCGCCGCGGTTTGTAGTGTTCTACTTTACATCGGGTGAACAATGATGAGGTTCGTCGTGGTGTGTTGGATGTGGATTATTGTAAACGGTGGTTAGAGACACTGAGTAATATGGCTGACTGTCGCAAACAATGGCAATCGTTATTCTACTCGTTATTCTTACAACCTTAGTCAATGTGAATTCTCTATCTTCGCTTTGACTTAGCTCAAAACATTTCAATCTTTCTTATTCTTTATTATTCAAATGGGCAGCCATAAGACAGCAACAAAAACCGACTCACTAAAGGGCATGGTTAATGGTCGTAAAATCTGGACTGAACTGAATGCATCAGTAGACCCATAGGTGTGAAATACTTGAACTTAAAGGAATTTTCTTCGCAACAATACTTCTGTGTACTACTTCTCAATCAAGTGGATAGTCGACCAGTTGCATAATTTTTCAACGGTCAGGGTAGGTACAGGAGAATACCAGTCGACAGACGTCGTATCTCAGTATCGATCCTAGTTTTTTGACTGGATTGAAGACTATGATTGAGGATGAGTGAGTGAGTGTGAGTGAGTGAGTGAGTGAGTGAGTGAGTGAGTGAGTGAGTGAGTGAGTGAGTGGGTGAGTGAGTGAGTGAGCGAACAAGCGAACTAAAGTGCAGGTGAAGAACTGAATGAGTGTTCAATCAGTAAAGCTATCTGGTCAAGGCTGGATTATGCGACGTTTATTTATTTTTCGCAAAGATTGGTGTAGATCATTACGCCTACAAACGAACATGCGAAAAGTAGAGTGGCATCAGAGACCACAGTTGCTGGAGAGTTAGGGAGACTTGATCAGGTTAACAATTGAAAAATACTGCCCCGAAATGAAACAGTTTCCGCAGCCAAACTGACTAATTATGAATCAGAAGTAAAAACGGGCACAATTACTAGGACCGAGCAAAAATCACTGATCTTGAAATGTTTTTATTGTTTAGATTGCAAAACCAGATATCAGATATTAGTCGTGTGTTCTCTATCCCTTTCCCCGTTTTGTATAGACAAATCCAACAGCCGAGGGCGAAAATGTAAGTGTCAAACGTTTTTTGTCTCAAGTAATGACCACGCTGAAGATGCGGGCCTATTCTAGAGCAGGATTCGNGAACGGTGGGCCATTTGTCCGCGCGGTATGCCTCACAGGCAGATAACATGTATTTTCCAGTTTCCTTAAACAAAACAGTTGGAAAAATTTGCTTCAGCAGTGCCAGTCACGTAGATCAAACATCGAAACTTAACAAGGAAGACAGAACTCACAAGAATAGATGCAAGCGTGTAAAGAAACAGTCATAGCCCGTATTAACCAAATGGAATGCCAAAATGAAACTGATGATGCTCCAAAACTAAATTATATTCACACAATTCTTGTTATTATAGTGAACATGAGTGTGCGAATTCCCTCTTTGAACAATGTTCTGTTACATGCCAATATGGAGCACACAGCTTATTGACCAAATCCAGTTTAAAAAGACCAACTCGAATGGATGAGAGAAGGTGGAAGAATTGACCAGTGAGTCACAATTTACCATAGAGATATTGATTCACTGCAATAGGATCATCGCCAGGAAATCACATCATTTCGGAAAAAATCAACAATTGTTTTATTATACATGTCATGAACGTCCGATGACGTAAACCTATATATATATATATATATATATATATATATGTACATAAACATTTTGGCAACTACTTACGCACACTAAAAGCAGCCAAAAATGGCGTGCATCAAAAGGAACGCACGCAACACCATAGCCATTCGTGATGAAACACAAGCTAAATAAGACGCGCGGGAACTATTGATTATTTTCTACTCCGGATATCAGAGTTGACAGAAAATTACTATATTGAGTCTCGAAAAACATAAGGAGGAGTCTCTGGGCAAATTTCGTAAACGAAAAAGAAGCCACTTATCAAAGGATATAAAAATGCGAGGACGGTGACTTTAACTTCGATTAAATAGAAGCGAATGCGGTTCTTGATGATCAGCATTTATCTCGTTGGATGCATACCTTTTAATTCGAACATTCTAAGCATTAACAAACATAAACATTCGAATTTCAGGACAACGTCATTGAGGAAATCAGAAAGCCAAACATGACGACGGAGACGATAACGGAAGACAAGGAAACGCAGCCAATAATTCAACCTAATAAGGACAGTCCGTTTAAATACATGATAATCGTAGATAACGCGACAGGGGAAATGTATCTCGTGGATGTGCACGAAGGAAAAATCGTCGAAGGAGCACAAATACTCAGCAACGGGCTAACAAGACTGAAAGACAACACATTAGTAGCACCCGGAGCGGAAGGTGAGCACCGATATTTCTACGTGGACGGCGGCAACGGAGACGGTTCCACAATGATATTTGACCGAAGAACTGGTAAACAATTAACAGATGTCACATTCGATGCAGACGGCGTCATTCACTTACCTGACGGCACCATGGCCGTCGCACGTCTACCATCAGCCGATCGATATCTGGTCGTTACAGACAAAAATACCGGAAGATCGATCGTATTTGATCGACACATCGGCATCGAGATAGAAGCGGCTGTTCTCGAGTCAAACGGTCTCATTAGGCTACCATCCGGGAAAGTCGTGGCACCAACAAGCAAACTCGGTCAACGATATCACGTCATTTTCGACGAGAACGGAAACGTCGAAGCCGTGTACAATCGCTCAACTGGAGAATCAATCACAGGTGCCACAATAACACCAAACGGGATAATCACATTTGAAGATGACCAACTGGGAATCGTACCATCCGCTGAAGCCGAGAGGTACGTAGTCGTGACCCATCCAATAACCGGAGATTTGGTGGTCCTAGACAGACGTACAGGAACTCCCGTCCCAGGAGCTACCCTAGAAGAGAACGGTCTCATCAGATTTGATGATGGGACATACGCAGCACCAGCACCGGCCGAAGGAGAATCGCGATATATGATTGTCACAGACCCAGACACGATGGAGAAACAAGTGTACGATCGGTGGACTGGTGAACTACTGCACGGAGCAACTGTCGACGAGCATGGTCTGATCACATTACCCGATGGTAGCATGTACGCATCTCCGACCGAACAAGGGCATCGATATCGTCTAGTCACATCTGCTCAGGACAATCGCACCATTGTAATCGACACACGAACCGGAATGCCCGTACATGGCGCTACAATTATGGACAATGGGTTGATTCGTTTGGAAGATGGCACAGTGGTCGCTCCTGGGTCTGCGAGAGGTTCGCGTTATATGTTGGTTGACGAATCAGATGGTGTTAGCTCTTATTCAATATACGATAGGCAAACTGGGTCTTTGATTGTAGGAGCCATGGTTGACTCTCTTGGTGTTATCCGATTACCGGATGGTACTGTAGACATTTTAGAAATGCCGCATGCAGATAGATTTCTGGTTGTACGAGATGACCGGACCAACGAACTCTTAGTGTTTGATCGGCACTTGGGTCGAAAATTGGAAGGTGCAGTTGTAGAATCGCACGGCCTAATTCGACTGCCTTCTGGCTCGGTTGTGGTTGCTTCTTCTGATGATGGTTCTAAACTTTTGGTTTTCCCTCCTGCTGAGGACTCTGAATTGATTGTGTACGACAGGTTTACCGGTTTGCATCAGGCCGGTGCATATATTGATGAAGCTGATGTAATCCATCTACCCAATGGTACTCTTGCCACAATACCATCACAACAAGGTGGTCGTTACATTGCCGTGACATTACCGGAAAACGGTCGCGTTGTAGCGTTTGATAAACGCTCAGGTTGCCAACTTAAAGGTGAAGTACTTGGTGATTCCGGATTCTTCCGTCTCTCAGACAGAAATCTTCTGGCTCTTTCGAACTATAGTGCAGGACGATTTCTTCTCCTTAACGTGAGTGACCTGAATTCCGCAGTCGTGTTTGACCGAGAAACAGGAGAGCCTATCGCTGGTGCCATTGTACTTAATCACGAAGTGATTCAACTACCCAATGATAGTCTTGCCATAGCCCAATCCCAAACTGGTGCTCGGTACTACGTATTCTATGATAAGAGGACGGAGTTGGTGCACATCTTCGATCGAAGAACTGGGGAGCTGCTACCTGATGCCACTGTACTACCTTCAGGATTAGTCGAGTTGGGTGATGGACGCATTCGTGCAACAGCACATCCGGGTAATTTTCAGTATCTGATAGCCACAGATCCGTCGGGTGTTCAGATGGTATATGATGCCTTGTCCGGTGAACCGATTATCGATGCGATAATTTTAGAAGACGGCTTTATACAACTGCCCACTGGTGAGATCGTGGCTCCGGGACGAGTGAACGGTCCCCGATATGTCATACGGGCAGATCCGGAAGGCAGAGCGTTAGCCGTATATGACACGATGAGTGGACTAACTGTTCCTAATGCTGTTGTGCGTGCCGATGGTATGATTCAGTTTCCAAATGGTGTTCTCTTCCCGACCGCAACATCTACGTTACACGATAAAAATCGGTACTTTGTCATGAAAAACACAACTGACCAATCAGTGTCTATTTACGATTTAGTCACCGGTGCATTAGTAACGGAGTATGTTGTCACAGACGATGGGCAACATCAGCTTGTGGACGGTACTATAGTCACGCAAGTCTACAATGATACAATGATAAGCCCAACAGTGGACCACAAACCGCAAGAACCGGATCATCTGACCTCCTCTCGTGAAAAAACAAACACATCCATGGACAGTGTGCGTTGGATGAACGCAACCACCCACCCAGAAGGAATAGTGGTTAGTCTGGTCGCCTTGCTTGCTTGATCGCACGCAAACTGGTTCCTAAGCTATTGCCATCGAACACGATCGACTGCTTCGCACTAACGCACGTTCTCACACACATGGCAAATAGCGAGCTTGCTCACACTGTTTTGCCTCGCCCTCACTTCTGCAACGGTGCACCACGGATGTGCTTGCTTCAGCACACAGATTATTATTTCTGCTAAACGATTCCTGCAACTATAACTGACCGCTAGCTCGTAATTCTTTTTGGTTCAGCCCTATTTATTTGCCTGCTTACTTACTCACCTGCTATTTTAGTTCATGTACGAAATATTTTGTTCATTCGGTCAAACTGTTGAGCCTATGAAGAACTATTTGGTTGTACAGCTGTTAATATTGGACCAAACAACCAAACAATTAACCAAATGCGGTTAACCAGGGTGAATCCGCAACCTTTCGGGTCAATAAGTTGTTCATATTCCTGCTTGCTTTTTTACCACAATCAGTTAAGAATAATCATTTGTCGGGTTGCATTTCATCTGAATTTGCGTTTTATTTTAACCATGCAACTAATCCATCACATGGTTTTTGAATGAGTAAAAAATATTACTGTCTTCGTAGACATCCAGTGTCAGTTAACACGGTGTCTTTATGTGCCTGAAAGTGATTTATGCAACACGGTGGAGTCTTTTTAACTTCAGCATGCGCATGTAATGTATACACATCCAGTTCCACATTCAACATGGCGAGCTACCTCGTTTTAATTTAATGGCCATGTTGGAGGGTACAGTCGACAGAATATTACATTTTTTTAACCTCGCCTGCAAATGCTGCCGCTCGCTACTAAGCCACTTCGCTATGCTACGCTATTTGTAATGATGCAAGAACACAATGGTGATATCCCATCTATAGATCACATATGGTCGTGTAACCATGTAAAATTCGGTGAGCCGTACAAAACAGTTTATTTCATTTAGATGGCTGGCAACTGGCGCACGTTTTACACCATTCTTTTGCTGCCCACATTGCAACTGGGCTAAACGGCTTTGCTTCTGGCCTATTTAATCAAAAGCCACTCGCAATAACTAGTGTTAACATGTATCATTTTTTTCAACCTCCAGACAGATGGATCCTTACCTGCAACAGGTGAGTCAATTTCGGTATAAGCTATTGACTATGCGAAGAGTTGTGCATGAAGCCCTCCGGTAAAAAGATGTCTGATAATATGATAATAAATGATTCCTGTGTGTGTATTGAGGAGACCTACACGCCATTCTTTGTAATAGGAATCAATAAACCTAGGTGCACGACTGTTAGATTCAGATAATTAGTTGATCATTAGTTGAATCGCTGATGCTATTTTTATTGTGATAAGTAGTTGAAAAGAAGCACTCAAAATTCAACAGTCTTAGGAATGAAAGCTGAAGTGAAGTTATCGAAAAATTTTACTCTTCTTTTATACAGTTTACGTGAAATCTCGCTCCTACATCATAAACTGAGTTTGTTGGTTTTTTCAACGGGAATGCAATGTGACTGAGGCGAATCAGGGAATTGGATAATCGAAAAACAGATTTTCTGAAACTCACCCCCGAGTAAGCAGTAGATCATTACAACAATGACATGTGTCACGTGGGCTGGCTTGTACTACGTGAAATGTGAATTCTGTGATTTGCTCATAGAGTTAACACAGTCCGCCACTTGACAAAATAGTTCGCAAGGCTGTCACGGGTCGACGAATGACCGTGCAGTCGATCCAGTCCGTGCTACGCGTTGACCAAACCGTGACTGATGTGTCCGGGGCGCTTCAAGGTCAAGCGATCAATAAGTGGCGACATGATACTTAGCTTTCACACCGTGTGTCACGTGCCTGTAGGACTAACGGCTCATGAGAGGCTGTCAGTCTCACACTCACTTGGACGCTTGCCGGTCAGCTGCTAGCATGATTTTAAATTAACTACATCATAATGCACTGCCTCGGGTGGCCTCATTCGACACGAAATAAAAGACAAAACCTGTCACATTAAGATAATGGGGATCTTGTCTATACACTTGGCCACTATTGAGACGTACATTGATACAAATATTGGCGTAATCAATACAAGTGGACGTAACTTGATTCCTATAAACGGTAAACAGTAAANATAAACGGTAAACAGTAAATTAGAAAGTATCCCAGTTAAAAATCTGATTGAGCCGAAATAGTTGCCTCTGCTCGTTCTTTAGGCGCATGCTTTAAAAAGCTAAAGATGATCTCGTTATACTTTCGTTGCCAGTGATTCCGACATTAGGGTTAATATTAGCTGAGCCGACTGCCTCATAATCAGATGAGCAGTTCGTAAACATTGTGCCAGCGTGATTGTCCACTATTTCCGAGTTATATTTCACTTCAGTTTAATCTTATTCCCTATATGATTAAATCCATTCTATAACCAATAGATTTTAACATTCAGAATACGAACGACATTGTTTTCGGGAAGCTTTTGTGTTCATACTTATACAAGGAACCTTTTTAGTGACTCGATGGTTGCTGATTTTTGTCAGAACCTGTCACTAATGTTCACTCACGTCCGTTTTGAATATTCG
>UZAN01051774.1:0-10257 GCA_900618425.1 Echinostoma caproni | reverse complement strand
CTCAGCATTCCAATCTTCATTCGGCTCTCTTATCCACATGAGCAGTCAAAAGACAGTAACCTAAACTGGCGCATGAGAATGCATGGTTAGGTTTTCGTGCACTGACATTGAAACTGAATCTTTGAAAGCACTGATCACGTTTCTCATATGCGAAATCGTGTGAGTTAGATTATGATAAATCGATCTGACGTTATTTCGGAGCTAACCCCAGTAAACAAAAACACAGGTAGAATGTGAATGATAAACGCGGAAACTGGAAACGGACACACTCAGTTTGGTTATTTGCATTTTAGTCATTCGTTGGAACTGGCTTCACCAATGACGAGAGCATGACTACAAGGAGGGATGATGATAACGATGTGCTCGGATGTGTGAAGTGCCAACCAATCCACTCCCTCTCTCTCTCGCGCGCGCGCTCGAGGTCTCGCGAAATCACATAGGGTTTGTTGATTAGATAAACAAATGTTGAACAATAAACAATTTGAATGATATACGAATCTATATATGGCTCGCATACAGGGTTTTGGTTCCATCACGCAGAAGAAATGTGGAAAATGTCTCACTCAGTTTTTAACTGAATAGTGCCGCCATATTTGACACAAATACGGTTAATTTTGATGCACAAAAGTATTTCCACTACCCGAAATTAAACTGATGACCTCCGCGTGAGGAGGGGGGGGGGGCACAGCAAGCTGATGTGGTATGAATTTTTAACATTGATAACTATTACATATCACTTGTATGTTTTATCAGAGGGAATATAGTTTATTTAAGTGTGGTCAGAATAGAACTATACACAGACAGCGCTATGGTTTTGAATCCAGTCAGTGTCCTGTTTTTTTTCTAACTTACTAGTCTCGGTTTGAGTCGCTGGATCATTGATGAGAATGACCGTTTGACATGTTTCAAACAAACATACTGACACGCATAATCTATAGTTCCTAGTATAATAGGCCATTTATATCGTTGAGTGATTAGAAAATCAAACTTCGTCCCTAAGTTATGGTAAACACTGTTTTAATTTATCGAAAAACTCCTCAAGACTATGCTTAAGCAAAGTATCGTTTGCCAATGACGAAAAGGTGGCTGGGCTGCACAAGAAAAGTATCTGTTCTGGCGAGTTATTTTGTTCACTGCGAAGCTAAACGTTTCATTCGGGTTTTCGACGGCACAAAAGACATGAGTGCATGCACGAACGCACACACACAATTTTTACGCAATGTTTGATTTTTCATTCGAAATCACGTCATAAGTGACCACAAATTCACTGTGGAAAGAGTGCACTTAAAAAGCCACAATTAATTCGAATGTAATTCTCACTCTAGCTCATTAAAATCATGTGATATTGTTGAAATGACGACGGAACGAATAACAGTCAAAATATCCGTTGTGTGATATTTGTAATTCTGTGTTCATTCTAATATGTGCCAACGCGACTGATCGATTAGACCAGCTGCGTATAAATTGAATGCGTTTGTGTTCGGTCCGAATAGATTTCGAACTGTCCCGGATGAATCGATCGATATGCACTGTTGTTTGTGATGTGGTCTATCTGGCTACGCAGTGAGTAATCATCATGTCCTGACAGCAGTCACTACCACTAAGCAGTGGATCATTGATTATTTAAATAGAGGCTTGCATCGTAGAGATTTTTCACTTTGAAGGAACATGTCTCACTGAGAACAAACGATGTTAGATCGAAGCGAAATGGGAAGAATGTGGGTGAAAAAAAACAAACGACTTCAGACTCGCTGTACGCCACCATCGAAACTGCACACATATCTACCGATTTGGTCAAAGTGATGTAGCTGAGCGGCGGAGAGTTCTATTCTTCCCGGGTTCGATCCCCGGCATTTCCATGATTTAGAGGCGTTGGTTGTGAAGTGGTTTGCATCGTCGGCATTGGTGTGATCATGTCGTTTGACCGCTACCTCTGCCACTCAAGCGTGCTGGGCGAGAGCTTCACTGTCGTCCGGTTCAGGGGCACGGTTTTTTTTTCGATTCGGTACCTCAAGGCCCTGCGCTGACGTTGCTAGTTGCAGGTGAACAATAGGTAGCTTTTGTGAGTATGTACTCCTTCTACTTAATTCTGTAATGACTAATATTGCAAATTCTGGAGTTGAAGTCTTCAATTCTGATCGAGGAGTGTGGTTAGAATAGATATAATGCTAACTGAAATTAAACATTACCAAGTTCCACTCGTCCAATTGTCGCTCACAGGTAAAAACAGACTTCCATAATGAATCTGAAAAATGTACCAATTATCCTAGTGGCTGAAATTTCACAAATTAATAAATTTATGCGATTCTCTGACGATCTGTCTGAAGTGTATGGTATCCCGGGACACGGTACTTCCGAATGATTGACATCGGAACCGACTGATCTAAAGCATATGACCAATAAATTCAGATCCAGACATGCTGTGTAAGAACTACACGTGCAAAAATACACGCTTGGTCGTCTGGATGATATTGTTTTGCGAGTGAGTTACTTTCATTAGATACGGTGCTGCTCAGTGGTACAGCCGCAACACGCCTGATTCTATTAAAACATTCCACTCCGGAAGGAAACTTCTTGTCAACTCTGGCGTAAATTGTCCCGCCTGATAATATAGTAGAATTGCTTTGACTATATATATATATATATATTTCAAGTTCATACTGTCGATAAATAAACTGATAAAGAGTAATAAATCAATGGTTTGTTATTTTTAGCTCACTTCTCACTGAATGATTTTCGGCCCATGTCACAAACAGGAGTCTATAGAGTTGTACGCTCTAGCTGAGTTTCATTCGCTCTCAACAACCCACTATATACAAGCTGTCCGGAAAGGCGGAATATTTTTTCGGCTATAGTGTCGTATCCTTTGGGGCACGGGTTGAAAAGCCGAACCAAACCTAATATCTACCCAATAATTGTTTAGTGCTATTTGAAAACAAACAAAACTGATTATATTTAAGTTGACCGTTTTACTGTCCAGTGGAATCACCCTGTTGTTTCTCAGTTGTAGCCTCAGTTGGTTTCACTACAACCTCATATTGCGTCCCCTAGTGCCCGTAGAGGGGATCAAAGGGAATTCATCGACTGTGAGGCCCGAGACCAAATTTAGGGTCATAATTTAACCCATATAGTAACTAGTTCCTCACTGTCCGAACATCACTCGTTTCCAGGCTTGGACCCCTCTTTTAAGATTTCAGCATCTTCCCAGTTCAATTGGGGCCTCAATAAGTACCCCCAAAACGGTTCGCGCATCAGTTTCTCAGATCAAGTAACCCGTTTTCAGTATTTTTCATAACCATTACCATTCTCAATGACATTAGGTTTTGAAATGAAATCAGAATGACAATTTTGCGAATCGCTGAAATAAGGTCAAACCTACCCAGGCTAGACAAAGATCTGTATACTTTTTTGGATTTTCTAAGGGGAAAAGAACAACCGAAGCGCGTCTATATTCCGACGAACGAGAGAGAGAGAAATGGAATTATAATTGATGTCTGTTTGTTGAATTGAGCAAATCCCGGATGCACCGGACACCGTGGTGCTGATTGTGAGTTCATGTGCTGATTTTACATTTTGCAGCTCATTATCCATCTCCGATGGGCCCCAAATCCGTGTTCCGGGGATTTTCAGAACNCGGCGGGGGGGGGGGGGGGGGGGGGAGCAGCTCTTGTCGAAGTGTCCTGCTGCGTAAGCGACTCTGTCATCATTCATGCACGTCAGCTGAGATCCGTGCTATTCCGCATGCTGTTTTACCCTGTTCATCTAGTGAATTATTCAGATAACCGAGCTCGCTATTTAACAATAATAAGTTATATTTGAGGAGTAGCCGATCGGCGCAGTCGAATGCGTCGTATGGACGATTATTCATGAAACTGCTCACCTAGACGGACTACATTACATAGTTATCCATTTATCTGCTCGCTTTCTCTCTCTCTCTCTCTCTCTCTCCAGTCTCTCTCTCTCTCACTCGTTTCAGTGTCAATTTCATAAGCCAATCTCTAACACCAAATTGTTTTCATCGCCGTTTCATTTTTCTCCTGGCCCGTGATCTACTTCCACGCCGGTTGGTCTGATGCGTATCGACTGTCCCCGTGCTGCATTATGACCAAACACCGTTTAGAGCGCGAATCACTTCAAGGAACATTTGTCAAACTGGTCTGAGCCGTGATGAGAATTGGGGCGTTAGCCATACTGTAACTTGCATGAGACGTTTGCGCGCGCGTGATAAGTTCACAGTAGAAATAAATCTTTCTAACCGATTTACCCCCTGGGGAACAACCAATTCTGAAACAGAAATCACAAGTGAACAAAACGAGCTAGAAACTGACAAAATAAACGGGGAACAATCCGTCCTCGTTAGACTTGTGCACCTAACTAAAGCGACCACTATCAATGTCGCACAAATATGTCCGTTGCCAGTCGCGCACTATCTTGAGGTTGACAATACGCTAAACGGCTAGAGTGGTGGGACAGTTAACGGTGCTCCCGAGGTCCTGATAAAGTCAGGCAAAACAAGAACCGGGTTGACAAATATTCGTCTGATTCTTGATGGGTAGTTTTCAACCCATAAGCGAGGAGACAAACCAGGATTCGAATCGGTGTCTAGAATGCTTGAAAGCTTTCTACAACTGCAAACCTTGATAGCAGCCAAATACCGCTGGTGTATGATGATCAGGATAAGACAGCTTCTGATTGGTTGCAGGCTCCTAACTGAAAATATGCTGGTCAAATAATTATGTTTAATAAATGAAAAGGAAGTAAAATCGATTTTAAAAAGTCATGATGAGGTCTGATAACGGGTGTTACCTGCAGGTTAGGGATAAATTTTCGGCTCTGTTAAAGCAGATAGCTGGATTACAGTTGTATTTAGGCCTAAATATAATCACCTTGTAACTTTTTTGATCGAATAACTGTTGCATGTGAAGCGCTTTAGGCCTGTTAGTTTTCTGGTCCTATTCCTGATCCAGGTTTGAGTCTCATTTCGCGTTCATATTTTTCTCATTTGAATTTCAAATAGCCAATTTTCCTGGAAGTTCAAGACATGGTTTCGAGAATCTGCTGTTTCGTTGGGATAACCAGGAACTGAGCTATCTATTTCGAAAGTTGGTAAACTGTAGGAGTTTCGAACCTAGAACCTCTGGATATGGAGGATGCTTACTTAAACTACGTGATTATAACCACCAATATGGGTTTCTACTAGACCCACTCCAGCATGACCTTCGCGTGGAACATGCTAACAGGTGTTTTGTACTCCATGTGGGACGTTTCAGTGACTTTTTTCTGCTATTATGTACAACGTAAAGTAGAGGATTTATGAAAAATAGCAGTATTTTTGTGTGGTGAACTGGCGCAAAAAAGAGAAGTGCAAATGAATTTGGTTTTGCCTGATGGTTTTTTTAGACGAAAATTAACTTCTGCGGTACATACCTAAAAGAGAGACAGTGCCAGTCTGGCTGATCACATTCAGATAACGAAGGACAGAAACGTTGGATCACCGAATGTAAAACTTATGTTCGTCAACTTCCTGTAATTATTGCTAATAAGTCGTCGATCCCAATTCACACTGTAATCGATCGCATGGCTGTGAGTTTCATTTGGAATACAGTCAAACGTTTAATCCGTACTCGAACAGTGACCTCGCAGCCGATTGAAGATCGCAAAACAAGAAACGGGAAACTTGGGGGAGACGGTGTTGGGGTTCAAGCTCCGGAAGGACCCAAACCACGCGATCATCACAACTACCTTCATGATAATGGTCATGCAATTGGGTAGAATCTGTACAAACACCGATCTTAAAAGCTATAACTCGATTAAAATTGTCTGACGAATGACTTGCTGACGGGGGGAGGGGACAGAATGATCCAGTGGAAACTTTTGGGATGCTTTATGAGCTTTCTCATTGCTCCCGGCCTGAATGCACACCCCCTAACAGTGTGTTACCACAGTCTGTTTGCTCGGTTACGTCTCCTCGGTCATCATTTCCATGAAAGATTATTACGAACACAATAAACTATCGATATACTCTACGTCCCATAGAAATATCAGCCGAAAATGGTCAACTAATGTACGAGTATTTGCAAATACTGGTTTCNTCACGATTTCAGGGCACATAAATAGAAAGTAGTACGAACCAAAAAATGAAAATATTAGACGGTGCTATCGATGGAGTTATTCACAAGGAAATGACTGTCGGGATGTGAATTGTTATCGGGGCTCTGGCAAGTTCTGTTTACCCGTGTTGGAAACCAAACGACACACATGGAAATCCATGATCAGCCTGTAGTTCGCGGCAATTGATGCGCATATACATTCGCAATTATAATCATCACATTGAATATGAATAAGTAAATAATCTATTCGATTTCATCCAGAACATTAAACTCATTCACATACGCACTATCTCTCTCATACACACGTGCGCACGCACATACACACACGTGCACACACAACCAACCACTGAGGTGAACTGAAATGTAGCCAAATTATCTCACAGTCGAAAAGTGATCGTGCGACAGAATTTCTGTTCAATTGCTCTGTTATGATATTTTGGTTGTTAAAGAGCACTGGCATTGCTTAGGATCAGCCCTTATATTGTTCCTAAATGCGGGTCGTGTGTGTGTCTGTGTGTGTGTTTGCGCTTGCGTGTGTGCGAACGTACTAATCCACGTGAGTTTGCACTTCAGTCGAAATACTTGTAATTTTCACATTCTAACTTGAAATTGGCTTTATTTTGGACGAGCGCTTTTATACAACCAAGCGATGGACATGAGGGTTGGTGGTGTTAGCTCACGCATTCTCCAAACGGCGAGGCGGGGTGGGGTCGAAGACAAAAGGATGTCGAGTGATATTTAAAAACAAAAGAGATTCGTAGTAAAATACAATTCGTTTTTTCTGATTGATTTATCCGTTTTAAGGTCATCATTGCGCGAAGCATAACAATAATTTAGCACATTAAAAAGTCGAATTAAAGAGAACGAGATAAAGGCCCACATTGAAACACTGAACGAAATACCAAGGTCAGTAAGACCAAATGTTGGATTCTGGTTAGTGGATGGTGCAGAATGAGGGATATGCGGGGCTCACCGCTGTAGTACAAGCTGGAAAAGTTGATCATTAACTCATCAAATTTATAACTTTTCACGGCATTTCATGGCATCCCCAGACTCCATGCAGCTCGTTTTCAATTGGTAATAAATGGGCAACTGATGGACGAACATGAGTAGACAGACAGACAGACGGCAACGTCACTGAGCAAACCGGGTAGCGTCTATCAACCAGAATTGAGTGTCAAATTTGGGAATCTGCTTCAGGGCTGTCAAAATGTTTTGCTAAAACATAATCTGATTCTTGAAATTCACTCAACTCAAAACGCATGATAGGAATGCGGTTTGGGAAACCAAACATAATTAAAGTGAATCTGCATTGTCGAATTTGGATTGCCACTTTGCACCGTCTTCTTCCTCCTCTTCTTCTTCGACAAATCGGTTCTATTTATATCCTACAGTTGAATATTTTTGAATCTTTTATTTTACTTCATTGTATAGAATCTATAACAAAACAATTTTTCCGGAAGGAAGAGGTGGCCAATCAGAGGGAGGCCATACATCACACGGAGAACGGGGAAAGTCAAGTGACGGTGGTGGTGGTGGTAGTGATGGTGATAGTGGGATTCGAACAGAAGTCCTAGGGTGGAATAATTTGGTAACCTTTACTGCTTAACCACAACCGCCAAGGGTTCAGTCTGTTTGAAGAATAAATCTATTATAAGAACCCTTATGATAAAGAAATCGATCCATGATTTCTTTCCAGACTCTGGCACTTCGGGATCACGTAAACTACAAAAATGATTGCCTTAATGCTTCACAACCAGAGCCTTTTCCCAGTCAAAGCTTGATCTGCCGGGAAACTAGATGGCATACAAAACTCATAGCTGGTATCCAAATCATCATTAAAATATAGTCGACATCTCTAAGGTCACGTTCACGACCTGAAGGCTTGGAATCAAGATATCTCAGTTCCTCTAGAAAACTGTTAGTTTGTGGCAAACCACTCCAGTGAAAGCTTCCGATATTGGCTTTTGGATCTCTCTGATTTCTGAGAAAATGCTCTAAAGGTTAGCAGGCAGTTTAAAACGCATTCCATGAAAGTAATTCTTCTCGGGACAAGAATAGCAATGCGTATCCTGAATTCCCTTAATGCAGGCACATTGTTAGCTAAAGTGGTTGGTGATTGGCATTCACCTTTAGCAGCCTAACCGCCTCACGACACGTACCGGAACAACTGAGCCGAGTGCTACTGCTGTTCGTGCTGTACATTTCACCACTTGATTTGTGACACTTCACGAGCGCGTGCAAGGGAAAAAAATTATCATAATCATAAAATAGTTGGGGATCTTAAAAGATCGTTCGTAAATAAAGGAAAGTTTTCTCCTCGAACGCACATCCACATACTCGCTTTATTCTTGCGTAATTGGTTATCAGTGTGGACAGTTCAGTTTAATTCGATGCAGTTCAGTTCTGTCGCATTGATTTTTTCCGTCCCCGTTCCCCTCCTCCTCTAGCAGACTTAGAAATGATTCACGCAACAGAGCTCTTTTTTTTGCGGATCATCAAACGAGGATTGGACTACGACGTCGGTCGGTAATACCCCGATAGTGTACTATACATATAACGTTTATTTTTTCGTCGGAGAAGAGTTATTAGATATTTCTCACGTCCGGCACACCGCGGATTATGTCTTTTGCGGTCACAAGGAAACGACCGGGAGAGAGAAGAATCAATCGGCTATGAAGGAAAATGGAGCTCCTGGTTACAGTGATGCAATTCCACTGATCACCATATCCGGCCGGAAGTAACGGGTTCAATTCCCAGCTCCCACCAGTGACACAAATTATTCACTGCTATAGTTGCCTCCCTCTGCAATCGATCGATTTTAATAAGAATGGAAGAAATAAGTTGTATTCGAGTAATAAAAAATCCCTAAGTGATAAATGAAAATGGCAAAGATGGCCATTGCTGGTGTCAAAGCGACCTCATTTAACAGGGATCCTTCAATCAGATTGCGAGCGATCAACTCGAAGCAGAACAAAGACTATGAACCCCAGTTTTCAACCCAGACAAGAACAGGTATAAGCAGTTCAAAGCACATATTGTAGTCGAAATAGACACAAATCTGGAAGCACAATCACAAACAAAACATGGAATCGGACTGGATTCTCGTATACCGGAACCTCTCATCAGCGAAATGCAGGAAGAAGGCCACAAAAGTATTGGTTCTTTCAATGAAAAAGATCATGGGGAATAAATAACGTGCATAAATAGAAAGGTTATTGGTTAAACGGGCATCGACTAATTGCCATTCTTGTTCTCCGAGTTGCATTACTTCTGTTTGAACTGCATGGCCTTTGATTGGTCGATAATGCTGTACTGTCGTCCGTTGTCCAGAAACTGTAACTCGTAGCCCCTTGATTGGCGTTATCTTGACATGATACAACTAGAAATAAACTTCATATACAAATGCTCCTGGGAAATATATATATATATATATTTATTCTTTATTTGGAAAATATACCATGTACTCATTGAAATACAGTAAACACAATTTGGGTGCTGAAAATCTCCCTCTCTCTCTCTCTCTGTGTGTGTGTGTGTGTGAGAGGGGGGATTCAAATTGTCAAACAGTCAGAGTTGCTCTGGCCGACGTCTATCAGTTAAAATAAGACTGTACCATGAAAATACAGTGCCGAACAAAGGATTCCGTTACCAATCCGAGTCCCACCGGTCAAGAACTCACAATGCACGTTCTGTGGATGATTTCAAATAAATAAAACCTCATAGATAAAAATGCTAATATTTGATTACTTCCAGGTTGCGGAAGAGCGATCTGACAGGGTGGAAGGATCGAATGAACTTACTAAAGAAAGAAAAAGTCTGCAATGGTTGCCAAGAGCAATGCCTACCTGTGTCAGGCAATCTTTTATCCTACTACGCAGTGTTTACATCAGATATGATGATCAAGACGCGTTAACCTGAGTAGTCAAGTATGGACGGCCACAGTCGTTGTGGATTGTTGCTAGGAGAGATATGGTTGTACTTATTTAACAAGGCACACGTTTGAATTCAATCCTTTGGCTCTATACACATTGATATTTCAGTGCACCAGGATTTAGTGGCAGTTGCACTGTTATCTGACGTAATATCACACCTTTAATTTTTTTAAATCTTCTGTGTTCTGGTGTTCTAGGTCTAAGATTTCCGA
>UZAN01051773.1:0-18482 GCA_900618425.1 Echinostoma caproni | reverse complement strand
CCATCGTTAAGAATAAATGACCTTAAGCTACCTAAGATCGTGGTATCAACCAGCATTAGGCAGCAATCGTTTGCCATAAGGATGTTGAACGACGGGAACAGACTACCTAATGAAGTAATCAATTCCAGTTCAATGAAGAGCTTCAAGACCCGCCTGGACTCTGTATGGCAAGCCCTTTTCACCTAAGAAACCGCCTGAGCAACGTGATTGTCCGGCAGCTCCACCTCCTCCTTCTCCGGACACTGCTCTTCCTCTCCGTCCCCGACTCACTTCCATTTACTCTTTCCCTCTTTATCCATTACTATTATTTATTATTCCTTCCATACCATATCCCCATCCTCCATCCCGTCACCATTACTAGATCACTAACTTACCACTAAAAACGCCATCCTTTTCGGCCGGGGTTGTAACTTGTTTGCTGCCGTTGTCAAGGTCTGCTGCCCTGATCCATTAGGCGTTACCGGAGGATTTTGATCGCAAAATTAAAGAAGAGTCATCTCCCTCTTCGATCTGTCGCAGCCTATGGGATCCATGGAGCTCACCGCTGCAAGAAACTCGACTAACTGGCACACTGCCTTCAACGTCCTGGAACCAATCTGAATTGAACTGAACTGACCTGACCAGGATAGCCTGCTTTAGGATGCGCTCTAAAATTCTGCTAGGTACGTTAGTCAGTCCCACGGACAGGACCGGTCATTATCAGGATAATGAACAGGTGAAGATCTCGCAGTGTCTTGTGATTTTGTGTTATTTAAATTTGTTTAACTGTGTTGTTATCAACGGCCTTGATACGATCCACCGACTGTGCATTTGATTAGGCGTCGGGTTCTCATCGCTTGTCATTGTTTCGCAGGTGAGCCTAAGGTAACTGAAAAAGTAGCTTTGGTTTGGTTTCTGTTTTTAAGTCAAATGACTTGTTTTACATCTGCGGCAATGTAATGCGACCATTACAGAACTGCAGAACAATTTTGCTCAGAATATACATTCTGCCTTCCAGGGAAATTGCTTATCAAAGTGTTGGAAGCCAAGGAAACTCGCCGACAACACACAAATCTGGTTTTTCGTTTTGAAAGAGCGATAAATCGTCCATTGAGAACTGTTTTGAGCTGAAATGATTTGATGGAGAAGGTTGTTCTCGTTCGCTGGCCACTGGGAAATAGCTGAGCTCACGCTATGTAAACCAACAGCGAAGACCACAGGCTGCATAGTTAGAAACCGAAAGTGAAACGTTTGCTTATCAGGTGTTTATAATTCGAAAATTAAATCGGTATACCGATCACCAAACTCTGAATCGGATGATGATCGGGAAATTACTCACCGATCTGCAGTGGAGATTTCATTCTTCCCGAAATGGAATGGCTGTATCACACGGAAGGAGAGCAAGATCAATAACGTAAGACGCGTTTCTTCTCGGTAAAAGCAATTAATATATGCCGTTGCTAAAAATTTGCGTTGTAAAGGAAAACCTACCCCGCATGTTGCGCTGGAATTTCGGGCGAATGAATGTTCCGAACTTAGATTTCGATGCCCAAGCCACAGGATTGGTCCCACAAAAAATGGAATCGTCCGTTGATCAAAGGCGGGATATAATTCGGGACTAGCCATTAGAGCTGACAGAGAGGCAAGTCCCTTTTCAGCCTCGGAGCGATACACATGAAACCTGGCATCAAACGCGCCATAGGGGAGTGCTCGTGGATGGAAGGAACTCGTGCTCACAGGAAGGCATGATAGGTGTTTACCATATATGAAGGCGCGCAACTATGCGAACAAGCTAATACAACCGGCGAAAATGAGTTCAAAATTACTAAGTGAGCTCAACTCGAACCCAAAAGATACTACAGCTACGTGCAATCGAAGGTTGCACTGAGGCAATCGGTAGACACGTTGGAGGACCCCGGAGATCTGCTCTCGATCCAGAAAAGTTTGAGCCGCTCAGGAAATACTTTGAAAACGTCTGCAAAACAGATGACGGGCGGGCTGTACAGCAAGAGCATCAAAACGCCTCTCCGATGGGCGGTTTACAAATCGTAGCTACTAATGTCCTCGAGATCCTGGGGAGCCTAAAAGCAAGCCAGTGTGTTGGCAGCGGCGGACTGCACCCTGCTGTTATCAGACCTGTGCTGGTCCCTTCCACAACCACACTCTACCATAAGTCCCTAAGGGTTGGGAGAGTACCCAGGGATTCAACGACTTTTATCGTGGTAGCCATCCTTAAGAGTAGAGATAAAAGTTAACCTGGTACCTATAGAATCGTAAGTTTAATCAGGGTGTTGTGTAAGGGTCTAGTCACCATAGAAATGCTCTTTGTGAGCACGTCACCCGACAGGTTGATTAGCCCCACCCAGAACGGCTTTCTCAAAAGATCTTTTTTGAAGAACCTCCTTTGTGTCTTAGACGAAGTCACAAGGAGGTTAGATAGAGAACAGGAAGTTGGAGTGTTTTACTTGGACTTTAGAAAGGCCCTTGACTCGGAAAATCGCCGACTTCTGTCAATTAAGCTCATGTGATTCGGTATCCCAGTAACTCTACTTAAATGGATAGAAACGTTCCTCACCGACAGGACTCAGAGTTCGGTTGGGAGAAGCTAAATCCACCGTTGGTAGCATATTCAGTGGAGGGTCTTAGGGTTCAGTGCTAGGCCCGATGCTCTTTCTACTGTATATAAACGATTTGGCTCGAGACCTCCCAATTCCAACCTTTGACTTTGCGAATGACTTAAAATTAGTGAACTCAGGACCATTAGATCAACTAGAAACCGATCTGGCTAGGGTTGTCCGGTAAACACAGAAGTGAGATTTGGAGCTAAACGCTACCAAGTATCATGTTCTAAACAACTTAGAGCTTCCGGTCCGAGTCTTTACGACCGCGGATCCGACAGTCTTCACTCAAATGAACCAAATGATTGAGCTGAAGATTCTAGTTCGCGAGGACTTCAAACCTAGTGACCAATGCCTGAGAGTTGCGCAAAATGCGAGGGGTCAACTATTCCAGCTGAAGGCAGCTCTGTCGTCTAGGAAGACAGAGGTTTTGGATCCGCTATATGAGGTCGTAGTTAGACCGCAGTTGGAGTACTACGTACAAGCTTGGGCGCCTTGAGAAAAGATATCTATTGCATTGAGAGGGTGCAAAGATTATCCACTAGGATGATAGCTAAATGAGAGGTAAATCATATGAAGAGGTTGGAAACCCTAGGGTTCTTCTCCATCGAGAGGATACGCTTGAGAGGCGACTTTCATGAAGCCTTCAAAGTAATAACGGGGCTGACAGGGTTAGAGGCGGACAGCCTGTTTACACGAACTCCACCTGAGTCAACAAGGGGGAGCCATTTGAAGCTAATGAAGCCCAGGAGCTGACTCAATCTTAAATCTAACTTCTTCATGAACGGAGTGATAGATGAGTGGAACCAACTTCCAAATTCGCTTTCGTGTAATGAATAGCCAACAGGGTAAATCCCATAGTCACGAGAACCTGCTGTTCAGTGATGATGAAGTTAAGATTGCAACTAGATAGGATCTGGATTACTCCCTACACACAAATCTTCTAGGGTGCCTACTATTAACAGTAGGTTTTCTATGCTTCCAATTTTCGAATAACCTCTCTTTGCAGATACGGAATCGAAAAAGGAGGCTGCTCTAGGCGAAGAAAGCAGCTGTGGTCAAACAGTCGACAAGAAGTCGAAATTCTGGTAGAACCTTGGTTCCGGCTGGGGCAAGAATCTGGACGCTCGGTTGGCGAAAGCCTTAAACGTCCTGTGCAACCTTACTTGACCTCACCTGACTTAAAAACTCATTTTCAAGGATATGTTTGGAAGAAAATTAGTTAATGCCCTTTAGATTCCGGAATATACCCATTACAACATGAGAATACGTACAGAGGCGAACAGTTGTTTTCATTGATTCGTCGTCTAGTCTGTACAAATCATATAAGAAAATGGCATGTCAAACGAGGGTAGGTTTTCAGTCATTCAAATGTCACGGTGATTGGTTGGAAGGGAGACAGATGTGGGGTGAGTGGTGCGACGTGTTTCACACCACAGTGTTACCACAAAACTGCCATCACGTTGTGACGCGTCATCTGTGCGATAGATCTTCGGCCACGGCATGGATCAATCGAAATCGCTGCATCTCCACAACCTAGCAACTGTGGAAGAGATCGGCTTTCGTTTGTTCACACCTAATCTATGTGCACGAAACCAATCACCGTGATTTTTGAATGACAGTGTCTGTCCTTTTTTGACATGCCGTTTCCTTATATGATCTATAAAAGCTAGACGATAAATTACTGAGAACAGTTGTTTGCCTCTGAACGTGGGCTTTAATGCATTATGTTTCAGCGTAATTGTAATCCTGAAGATGAACCGAACCGATATCTTTTATACTAATGCTCTGCCGCTGGCCAATCAGCTCCTAAGGATCCTTGAAAGGATTGATCCTCTCAATTGAGAGGGTGCTCACTAGAACTATCGTCTGGGGATACTGTAATGGGACGGTAAATCATCCCAGGTGCTGTCAGGGGTAAAAAATTATTTTAAATGGCTTACCGGAGCATGTGGTAGCGCCACTTGGATTAATAACAATGTACGGAGTAGCAGAAATGTTTCACTCGTCCTTCAAGTTGAAGACTTGGAGCCTGTTTTATGGGTTTGGTTGTCTCGCAAATTAATTGCCTCAAAAGGGAATCGTTCTAAACCTCGAGTTTTCTGGTGTCGCACGTTTGCCCATGAGCCCCGCGTTCCTCGTTGATTGTACAAGCGTTACGTAATATTTATCTATTTCCATTTGCCTATTAAATGAGTTCGTCGAAAGGCGCACTTCGAGAATCAGATGTTCCCCCTTTCTCTTTACCCTTGTCACTACTTTTACGTCGTTGCTTCTGACCTCGTGACCTGTCGTTGCGCAGTGGTTCCGACGGTGACTTCGGGTTAGCGCGTCGTACTATAAGTGTGTTCCTGTAGGTGAGTACAAAGTTGTTTACCTGTCTCTCCTGCGTAACGTTGTTCACATTCTAGGCACGGAATTGCGTGCACCATCCCTGATTGGTTGTACGGTTCTACGTGCCATTGGTCGCAGTGTTGTAGGTTAGTGAGCCATGATAGCATCCAGAGGACGAAGGGTGCAATCAACGGTCCTGGTGACTATGGGGTTCACCCCGTCAGCTGCTCACCACACAAATTTATGTAACAAAAAAGGTAGGATTGGACGAAAGCCTCAGTATGGCCGGATGTGAGTGTCTAAGGTTGCGACTGTTCACCCTTCCCTTGTATCTCTTGAAATGCTGCCGTACGACCAAGCGCTTCAATCAGCCTCTACTGAGGAAGCCCTACTCACTTTATTGTGTCAGAGGTCTTTTTCCATCAAAGTGAGGAAAAAGCCGACATCTGGGGCTATAACCGGGTTGACGGGCCACTGGCGGTTCACATAGGGGAGTTGGTCAAAACTCTGTTTCAAAACCAAACAAGAGGAGGCGCACAAACCACACACCTTGCCGGTTGTGGCAGTGGCCACCGGCTCAATTGGGTATCGAGGTGCACTGGACACCTTGGACGTTTGACCCCGTCCAAAAGGCGTATGATATGGTGAACTGGACACCGGCCTCCAATGGATTGTGGTTTCCACACACCGCTCCGCTGCCCTTCGGGCCAGGCTTTGACTACTCTAAGGCTCCGATTGTAGATTTCTCAAAGAAATTCAGCTGCCTTGGTCTGGGCAACCTGGCAGTGTTCCTCTCACGTGCAAATCATGGAACGACTTTCATATTCATAAAGATTATTGTGCTTTGATTTGTGTGGCACATAGTCTGGATTCAGACGTGTGTGAATATATATAATTGAACTATCCGGATAATCAAAAATATTTGTATCGGGTCATTCATTTTGCTGATTTGATCGGTTCTTCCTTTCAGATCTCTCAAATGGCTTCCGTGTGTCAGGCGTTAAAAGATTTCAGCGACAAATTGTATGCGAAAGTTGTGGAGTCCCAGGGAGGTATGTTTATGCATACGTTATTGCTTATTTGTATTTTCCAGGCAATTATCACAATGTGTTTGTTTCCCCGGTGAGTATCTACGCGGCGATGTCGATGGTCCTAGCTGGTAGCCAAGGGGAAACCAAACGTGAGATGTTGTCAGCTTTGCAACTGGCCGCGGGTATGAGTCAAGAAACACATCATAATAGCATTGGAACTACCATTCGTAGCTGTTTCGAATCGACTCCAGGTGTTACGGTTTCGGTCGGAAACCGGCTTTTTGCCGAACAAAATGCACCCATCAATGCCGAGTACAAATCGTTGTTGCTCAAAGACTACCAGGCAGACACGGAAAATGTAAATTAAATTGTTTCAAAGGATCATTGTCTTCTTAATAGGTGGATTTCCTTGCTGATGCAGAATCCGCACGCAAACGCATCAACAAGTGGGTTAGCGAGCAAACGAAAGAAAAAATACAAGAGTTATTCCCGCCGGGATCTTTGAGATCGGATTCATGTGTAGCTATCACAAATGCTTTATATTTCAAAGGTAAGCACTTGTTTTGTTTCAAGACTATTTTAAATGCAGGATCGTGGGAGATTGCCTTCCCGAAGGAGGTAACTGGGCAACACGATTTCTACCTTCTGAATGGAACCAAGAAGAAAATGAAAATGATGTATAAAGAGGATGATTTCAAATCAACAGTGCTTGCTGATTTGGACTCTGTGGCAGTGAAACTACCCTTCCGTCAATCTAAGTAAGTACCTGGAAGCAATTAGCAATGCTATTGTTGGTTTGTGAATCACACACTGGGTATGTCNATTGCACGAGTCTGATGAGGTAGCCGGATGAGCAATGCTGAGGTTAGCCGTAGAGTTTTAGGCAGTTGCGGTCGTCCACTGGAGCAAGTGATCAACCTGCATAGATTACGTTGGTTGGGGCATGAGTTACGCATGCCACCAGAGAGGTTGCCGCGGCGAGCGATGTTTGCCAAGGCTGGTAGCGATTGGAAAAAGATCAAGGGTGGTCAAACTAAGACCGGGCAATGGGGTCTGAAAACCTTAACCAGGAGACTAGGTCACATAGGCCCCGTTAGGCTCCCTGGCTGGGGACCTCCGGATGATCGTCACCAATGGTTAGATACACCGAGTGATATAACTGGGTGTCGCAAACAATGGCGCTCGTGCATCCACTCATTATTCCCCTATCACTATTCTATATGAATTTTTCATCTTCCGCTTGAATTTGCTTTCAACATTTCAATCTTCATTCTGCTGTTTTATCCAAATGAGGCACCAAAAGACAGCAACCAAAACCGGCACACGAAAGTTCAAGGTTAATGGTTGTAAAAACTGAACTAAAACACTAGGTATGGAAGACTTTCCGCGATGAACTGCGTGTTCTTTTTGCACTCAAAGAATAGCTGAGCGGAAACCCCATTTAAAACCAGATTACTTTAGTCGAATTTTATTCTAAACTTGAGTCGTGTACAACGATGTTCAGACAGTTTAGATATCTTTCACTGGCGTGTTCTGTGCCCGAAAATTTGAGGTTTTGACTTTGCAACGACCAATCAATTGTTAAGGTTAGCCACTGTACTTTAGGATGGTTCGATATCACGTATTTAAGCGGAATACTTTGCGGTTCGCTAGTTCAAATTTTTGAGCCTAAGTATCCATAGGCAAACAGAATGACTTCAGTGTTCATATGATATGGACCATCCATCAATCATCTGTTAGTTCTGGATTTTAAAACCCTCCTTTGTCGCCGCCTGCTCCACTTTCAATTGGCTATTTTTGTTCAGTTGCTACTCTATTTTGAAGATCGAGTATCTCTTTTATATCGAATAAATAGAAGTAAAAAGATGCAGGTGATTACTATGATAACTGCATTGTGTTAGGTGTTCACCCCATCACGCTGTGTAATAACAATCAATTATTTTTCTAGAACTGAATGTCTAATCAAAAAGGAATTCAGTCCTTTCAGTGTAGCCTCTTAAGCACATCACAGATGAACCGCACAGTCTAGCCATTTCATTTCAGTTCAACCAGCCGCTAATCTCACTCTTTTCGGGTTCTTTTTCCATTTCCTGCAGAGCATTGTTGATCTCATGAAACCGTAACTCTTGTTTCCGGAATTATCACAACCTTAGTGCGCGACGCTTACTCCTCTTACTTCTCTTAAGTCGCAGCCTGGTTCTGAGAGGNGGGGGGGGGGGGCTAGTTCTACCTGAATTAAGGGCTCACTATAGTCCACATTCTCTCGATGACTTGTTTCTTACATTTACAAAAATGTTTACCATGTAATTTAAGGTACTGGTACCTTCTCTGTATCAACTGGAGCTAGATACACATTAGTGGCAAACCTCTCCGTCGAGAGTGATTTTTGTCGGGTGGATCTTTGGAAACTTCGAATTTTAGAACCTTCCTTGTCTTTGTGCGGGTACAGTGGGAAGTAACTGCTGGGCGGAGCACTCTGGAGTTCCCCTAATGATGTTGAAAATCTGATTAAGCACTCAAACAAGTCACTCTATCAAGTTAAAAGATCAAATCGATTCTGTCGTAAGTTTTCAACGATTTGGTAATACTATCTGTGCAATTGCGTTCCTGTTGGCAAGCTTGTTCTTACGTACACAGAAATCCCCGTCTGATTTCGCAACCAGGGATTGTGTGTTATTAACATGATATCTGTTCATCCGCAATGGTTATGCCTGGTTAGCATGCTTAGATGCAGATATAGTCTATATATGAATGTCGATATTGTCAAAGCGTTGCGCTACTGGGGTAGAGTAATCTGGTCATCATTTGTGATGTGTTTTGGCTGTGGAGGCTGGGCATTGACACAGATGACAGGTCTTCGTAAGGTGTGTTGATTTTGGCCAGTGTTGCGCATGTTTCCGGATGCATGCTGGCAATTGACGGTGATTTTCGAGGAGTGCAATGGTTGCGAAAGGAGTGAATACGATGGAAGAACAGTTTGGCAAATTTGTATTTATACTGTAATTACTTCTTTAGGCACAAAGCCTACATTTCAGTTAAACATATAGAAGTTGGAGAGGGGGAAAAAAATAAAAAAATAAATGAAAAAAGGGAGATTCCAATACCCAAACTGGTAACAAAGTCTGTGAAAACCTGTTGTTTTTTTAACTAGAATACCTGCTAATGAGGGTACTGTAGAGTTAGGATATATGTTTATTCGTGAGGGAATAAAACGGTATTGGGATCTGGTTGATTGATGGGAACAACAGGAAGTTAAATCTACTTGTAGTGGATGTGTAAAGTTGATGAGAACCTTAGATGCAAACTTTTCACATGTATTCAAGTGACTTCCGCACAGGTTGGCTACCAGCTGCTTCAGCGGGATTGAAGAGACACGGCTGATGATTGTCAGTCCACGTCGAAGCAGTTTGAAGTCCTTCTTTAGGAGATTGGAACAAAATAACGGGTGACCAATAAAGTCAAACGGGCAAAACACACTGGTCACGAATTTGGAAGTAATGCATTGTTGAATACGAAGCTGATGAAGTTTACGGATATGAAAAAAGTGTCGTCGAAGTTAACTGACGGTGTGTTGAATGTGAGAGGTTTAATGAAGATTAGCATCAATGAAAACCCCCAGGTATTTAATACAGCTTACGCGGGAGCCAATCGATACCGGTTCGGTTGGGAGAGAAGAGCGTGATAATGTCAAGAGGCATTCGGAAAATTCGGAAGGATTAATGAATATTGTTCCTCTTTGAGTACTTAAACTCGGAAGCTCTTACTTACTTGGAGAGTTTATTTGAATTTGCTCTATGTGGAGTTTCATATTACAATTCAACAATAATTTCATCTGTTTCAGATGGGAAATGCTCATCATTTTGCCGAACAAGCGAGACGGTATAAATAATTTACTACCCAAACTGGAGTCAGATGGTTTAAGCAAGGTGTTGAATGAACCTTTTGATAAACAGAAGACGTCGGTTCTTCTTCCACGCTTCAAGCTGAGCGAAAATGAAGGAGTAAATGCAAAAGATTTGCTGATGAAGCTTGGAATGAACGCGGTTTTTGCGACTGGTAGTGCTGATTTATCCGGAATTTGTTCATCTATCCCGTTGTTCATTTCGGACGTAAAACACAAGGCTATCTTGGAGGTATGTTTATCCCTGAATAAACAACATACATTTCTTTTCTATAAAATCGTCAACCTAGATTTATCTGGGGCTGTCAAATCGATCGAGTCAACCAAATTATCTAAATACAGCTCATTTTGCGGACCTTAGGAGAAATAACGTCCTAGTCATTCAACCCCTCTGCAGTCTTAGTGGTTTTATAATATTGGTGCGTGAAAGCAGTGTTGAAACTGTTGCATGTAGCCGACATCCGGGGCTCTAACTGGGTTGGTGGACCACTGTTCACCTAGGGAAGTTGGCCAAAAACCCTGATTCCAAACCAACCAAGAGGAGGCGCACAAACCACACCCACACCTTTTCGATAGTTGCAGTGGTCACGGGCTCGATCGGGCATTGAGGTGTGTTGGGCACCTTGGACGTTTGATCCCGTCTAAAGGGCGTATGATCCGATGAACTGGACACTGGCTCCCAAAGGATTGTGGTTTTCACACCCCGCCCCACTGCCTTGCGGGTCAGGCTTTGGCTAGCCGAAACTCCGGTTGTATATTCCTTAAGGAAATTCAGCTGCCTTGGCCTGGGCAACCTAGCAGTATTCCGCCAACACGCAAATCATGGAACGTTTTTCCTTTTTATATAGAGATTATTGCACCACGGTTTGCTCGGCACACAGTCTGTCCTCAGACAAGTGTGAAATATAATAATATAATAATGTGCAATAATAGTAATTTTAGTGTCTAGAGTGTGAGTTTTATTATCATTTAAACTTGAGTCCCGGTTGGGAAAAAACAAGTGCGCACGACTGATGAGACTCAACTAGGACGAACAAGCTGTTCAGTACTCTTCCTCGGTCTTCACAAAATCAACATGCACTGCAGATCAACTGCACCGAAGATGTTGGGCTTCAAGGGAATCCCAAGGAGTAAAATCCACACAAAAGCTCTAGTGTTTGTAAATATTGAATAGGCCAACGCGCACGTAAATTCCAAATTGGCATGGCCATTCGCTCAAGGTGTTGCCGCATGTGTACCTCATGGATAAGGGCTTCGACTCCTTAGCGTGTTGTGTTTGGACTAGACGTACGAATGACACGAGCCACTCTTGCATAACCCCTTACGATAACACGGAGAAAGAACAGCTTGAGACAACAGCCAGTGTGTATTCTTTTTTATTGGATTTCGATACGCAAATCATGCATACGAGAACGGCGCAGTGACGCACCAATCAATCAGATAGCGTCCATGACACAAACATTGACTGATTTGTTCCAATCGGGCTCGGCTTGTCTGGTGCGTTGTAAGCGTGCGTGTAGCCTGACTCGGAGGCGTGTGCGATCGTACGGGTTGCTTAAGCTCCGTCCGGACACTTCCCCCTTTGGAGCTCGATGGCTGGTCGTAGGATCGTAATCTCGGATTGATTTGGAACGGCACTGTTGCTGTGCGCTTGCAACCCGTTCGTCGTTGAGGTCTCAGAGATTCTTCGGCCTTCACTGGGGGTGTTGGTGTTTTCGGCTCACGGCTTGGAACTGGCATGGCGAATGTTTCCATTAATATGTCCAGCGACAATTTTGTTTCGAGGTTCGGTTTTTTCACTGCCGGCTGTCGGTTTTAGTTGGTTGGCATACCGCATCCATATTTCAGAACCAACTAAGATTTCGTAGATGACTTTCCCCGGATTCGATATACTCGACCAACTGTCCACCTTCCTTCTTTATTGCGGTAGTCTCTCGCCAAAACGTTTTGGCCTCACAAACGATTGATCCCGCGTACCATGGTGGCGGTTGAACTGTAGCTCCATTGCCTTAGGGCGAGAGATTTCCAAGGGTGTTTTGCTCTGACGCTCCGAGAGGATTACGTCGAATGGTGTACGAATTTTTCTTCCAAACATTGCCTCGGCCGGAGACGCACCGTTCGGGACATTGGGATTTGGTGTTGCCCTGTAGTTTAGTAGAAACATTTCCAGGATTTCTCACGTGGTACCCTCCCCTTTGAACGTTTGAGGACATCAAAAACCCACCGCTAATGAACTTCAGTGAGGACTGATAGAATTCTCTGGTGGACATTTATTCTGTGCAACCTTCAGAACCATAATGGTTGCAATTCAAAAGTTGTGTTGCTTATCTTGAAGGATATTACACTTGGTTGTCCAACGGCACGTTACAATGACCAAACTAACTCATTTCTTGTGAAGAATATTTAGATTGAGGGCTGAAGACTATCGTCATCTGTCATGTGACCAAATGCGTAATGCACAATGAATGATTTAGTGATCGATTGTCCGAATATACCATTGTAAGAAAACGCTCAGTGCTAATTATCCTTATTAGCATTCAAAATTATTTCTTTTAGTGAAACTTATTTGTATTTTTACTGAGAATAAGCCTGATATGATTTCTGTTTTCTGGCATAAAACTGGTACCGCAGGAAGAGTACAACTGCGTTATTCATAAGTTCTCCTTAAGTTACTAATAATTAATAAACTAGCATTGTTCTTTTCGCGTGATCTTCACTCTGTCTGGTTACTTGAATCGATGAGGCGATCAACGTTGCGTTGGCACCATGCTTGTTTTCAAGCCGGTGGTAAATATATATATATATATGCTAATCAGACGGGAGAGTTGCGCTTTTTATTGTTGTTCTCTGAGCTTTGTGTGCGTCTCCCGAGTGTTTCATCGCCAGGCTAATAAATGTTTAATCATCCCTATTTCAGACTGTGTTCACCGACAGTACAGTTAATTTATGGATTAAAGCATACGCTTCGTCATCACCAAATGTGTTTAGCTATTGTAGGAAGAACACATCTTTTGTTTGAATAAATGAAGAAGTTATTTATGATTGAAAATTGATTGAGAAAAAGGAGGGAGACAAATGTGCTGTAGCAATCACAAGCTTTCCTTACTTCAGTGGTTTTAATACCGTACATATATATAGCGGTGAATTATGTTTAGTGACCAAACATTTCCACATGTCCAAAACGCACTCCGTTTTTGCCACAGGTTGACGAGGAAGGTGCCACGGCTGCTGCGGCTACTGGAGCAATTGCGACTTTCTGTTGCATAATGCCATCTATGCAGGTCCGTGTGGTTCATCCGTTCTTTGTGGCCCTAGTTTACGATGATAAAATACCTATATTCATGGGCCATGTCCTTGATCCGGAGGAGAACTAATGCAAACTGCATTTATCGAGCGTGGATTACGAACCACAATGAACATCCATTTGAATGAAGCAAAACTGGACTTTGTGCGCGCCAAAGCATCAAAAGTTGAGCTTTATCAGTGATACATATCTGACCTATCAATTGTTCACGCTTGCTTTACTTTACTTTTCGCGATCTTTTTTTTCAATACTCTGAGAAAATCTGTCTTTAATCATGCTTGATTTGATTTTAGTATTCTTAAGCTATTTTTGTTTTCATATGGGGCTGTGGGATAAGGGGTATTTGTTGCGACCGCATACAGTATCGATCACGCATCCCTCCGTAGCACAGCTGTTCCTGACTGGTACCAGACGTACACGCATAAAAAGCAATCCTAGTGGTGTTCGATAGCCAAGCGTCCTGTGCATATTGTTATATAACTCAGGGTCTCAAAGATGTGACGGGGAATTACTCCCCTTTCACACTCGCGGTTGGTCTCATGTTCAGAGGGAGGGAGAAAAGGAGTTCGTGCTAATTCTTGCATGGTAGCCGTCAGGTACATGGTCGCATGTCTGTTAGCTTGTACCATGTAAGCGCAATGCTGACCATCAAGCTGGTTGTATAGATTGTAGTACAAGTTCTAATTATTCTTGCTAAGTTTTGGTTAATGAACGTGTATCTCGGGCATTCGGTTACTGAGGAAATTTTCTCTTAAGATGATTATGAAAAGTTGAATCAGTATGGATGGTGAAGAGTGTGACAAAGAAAGAAAGAAGGCACAAGTGAATTAGTTCATGTTATTCATTTATTTTTCATCCGGTTCTGTCACGTGTCAGGGATGGATTGCAAACAGAACTTTTCACTTGCGAAGGAATATGAGCATAGTAAGGACAGAGGATGCGGCTTTGGATAGGTAAGCATTAAGAATTTACGATAAAAAGGCAGCACATCTACTGCCTAACAAACAGCTTGCGATTGCAAGTCTAATGTTAGGGAAAGATCGAGATTAAGACTAACAGCCTTACAGTGTACACGGTCAGGTGGGGAAAGGAAGGAGTTTGAAGCGGCACTCTACACGGCTGCGGTACCGAGCAAGCAACTCACATAAGCAAATGAGAAACATCGAGGAAGAATATTTATGTGGATGTTCTGACTATCACAAACCGCAGTTGATGAGGTATTATTCCGGGCAGTATATAAGGCTGACTATTTCAATGGTTTAGTTTCTGATAAAAGTGGCTGTTGAGTTATGAGGAAAAAGGTCGTTGACATTCAAAGTAAAGCTAATTGGGTAGTATACCCCGATCAGCTTGTCAGGCGAGGTATATTTCGTAAACCATGGCGAATTTTCACTCGAATAAGTGACAGTCATGAGTTTCGTGGTAATGATACTGGGAGGGGGAAACGCAATTCGTTCCTGGAAAACCAGTCCCTCACTGGGTATTATGAACCAAGCCTAGCCGCTTTTATAGTGTCGTCATTTCAAAGCAAAGTGGAATGGATTGAGCATCCATGACGGCTGTCAAGTTAAATATGATAGGTCATGCCATGTCTGCACGAGTGGTTCCGTCGACGGCTTTGCCATTATTGTTAAACTTAGTTGCCTTTGGGCAATTTTCGGCCATTCTACTCAACACTGACGAGCTCTGTAGGACAACAGCCGAGCCTGTTCAACACAGTCCGTTTTGGGCAATAAACAGGCCGGATGTCGTCCACAACTCTGGTTTTTGTGGGACAAAGGCAACAGGAACGAATAGGAGACTATTCTAAGTACAATTCTGTGGTTCTCACGTGGTGACCTACCTTTATTCTCTTGAATCGTTTAAACATAGCGTTGTTTAACAGTTTTCGTCTGTCCTCCTGTATAAGACTGATGGACTAGATGTCATTCACAGCTTCAGTTGATGTTTGGCACGCATTTGTAATCGCACTTCACGTATGTGCTATTTGTTTCGGAAAATTAGGCTATTTCACCCAACCTTTCTAACGACCTTCGTCATGGAATAGAAAGGTTATATGATTGCCAGATGTTTTCACTTCTTTCTTTATCCGGTCTTCGAATCAGGTGGCTCAGTGCAAGCCATCCCCGTGCATTACTCTGATAGAAATTGAAGGGAATAAGTTCATGCGGAGTTATTGAAATACTTGATACCGTGAAAGTTTACCTTCTGGATTTTCTCCGGCATGAAACTCAAGTTCCTAAATGTTGTAGGCAATTGTCGTCAGTAACAGTTTTGTTTGGTGAGCACACTGATAGACGTACGCGCTACTCTGAGACACCTTTCCCAAAATGATAAGATCTGCTTGATTCAGAATTTGTCTGAAGTTTATGAAATCCTCATTCAAAGGGGACTCGATTGCCTTACAGCCATAGTCTACGCATTCTGAACGGGTTTTACGTTGAGATCAATCAAACAGTCTGCTCGGACCGAGCCCACAACTTTCCAGAGGGCATGAACAACAGGATTTACTTTTGTCTAGGTAACGTTTATCAACATTCGGTGGCAGATATCATGCAGGAGCTATGGGAAACCGACTGCTGAAGCTGTCTTCCGTAGTCCGGTGATAAGGTGCCTGAATTGCGGTCCTGGAAATTCGGGTTCGCATATTTATCAGATTGCGGTTGATATGCAAGGTACACTGTGCCACTAAGACAAAAGGAACAGTGCTTCCAAAGCTTTTCACCGAGTGGTAACGTGTGATTATCACTAGATAAACCGCAATATAATTGTCCAATTTCATACTACCCTAACTTACAGGTCTAATCGAAACTGAAGCAACGGGTCCCTGTGAAACACTTGTCGGTTCGTATAGGCAACAGCATTTATACTAGAGTGAATTTGTTTTCAATCCTTGGAGAGTCTTTATAGCCGTGATTTTCCTCAATCGTTTATACTCAGCAGATGGAATGGTTCAGAATGTAGCGCATACTCCCATTTCGTCAGTAGTGGTTGACCTAGACCATGATGAGTTAAGAGGTAACTAAAGAGAATGGAACAGTTTTTATTAACAGTAAATTAACATTGATAATAAATAAGTAAGATGTAAAGTTTGTGTACACTAATAGTCGAGTGGTCTGCCTTTGTTCTTTAGGGCTATTTCGAGACCCTTCGGCATCGAATCCACCAACTTTGTTATGAAATTATTTTCTATTTTGTGCTCCGTTACGTATCGAACTTTTGCCTCCAATGTCCAATGCATAGGTAGCACATTGACCTCTAGCTTCAAAACAGAAAACATAGATTATAATTATGAAACCTTATTTAATGCAATTTCTCTGGGTTGTGAAAGAATTTCATTTGGTTATCCAATAGAGTTGCTATAATGGATTATATATTAGATAAAATAATGCCTCACTACAAATAACCGAGGTGACAAGGGTTTATGGAAATAATTGGGAATAATTCTTGAGTCATTCCTATAAGAAAATACTGCGTTGTCATACTTGATAAAGTTTGCGGTTTTCGTGTTCAGATCATTTTATCTTGGCACTCAAGGTCAGGCACGTTTAACTGACACTTACGCAGACTAGAAACTACGTAGATCGAAGTAGACAGGATATAAATTATTGTCCATACCTAAAGTATTAATACAGGTGATAAATATGATGAAACTCCATTTGATCATAAAGAAAATATTTCAGTGCATCACAATCGGCCAGTACTGTAATAGCAGTTTAACTTTCAGTCACCTACTCTGATGGGGTTGATGCAATTTTGTGTTGGAAAGCCAATCCACTTTCACCAAATAACATTTTCGAACTGGAGTAACGTTCCAGTGATCTAACTTACCGTGCCACTTCAGTTTCATTATCGTATATATATCGTATTCTTTTTTTCAAGTAATTGTCATCTTTGCATGCGATACGGTTTGCAGATTTGTGATTCATCCCTTATCAGACCGCATTAAAAAGTCTCCAAAAATAACATTTCTTAGTTAAACAAACTACGGTTTCAGGTAACGGAGTATTTACTATAACTTACTCCGCTGCTAGCTAGGGATTGTCCTCACGAAGATAGTATAAATGAAGAGCAAAATTGAGCTGATATTAATAGATGCTGTTTCACAATGCCTTCATCATTATCTTCCAATCCTAACCAGATATTCGAACTACAAATACATCTCATTGAATTTGATTCTAAGTCAGTATCTGCTACTAGTATCTGCTTGTGTCAAAATACTTATTCTTTTGTGTCACGGAAGGGCAGGACCTATTTGTTAATCTTCGGTTTGCACAAGCAAATAGGCGATTGATCTATACACAAAAAATAACCGAACATTCGACGGTTAATTCAACGTTAGTCAAGATACTGATTTTGATGATTAGATATGTATAGAACTAGACCTGCTTGGGCGGATACGGGAAGACCCGAAGGAACTGGGCAGAATTTGGCAGGCCAACAGGAGGCATAAGGAAACGAGAAAAAATGGGTTATTACTGATTGAGTCACACTATAAGCCAAAACGAAAGCAAGAAGAACAAGAATACGATCCATCAGTTGGTACCGAGGCCGGATGTTTCGTTATGCGGCCGAACTAGATTCAACTTCACTGATATACCAGGGACCAATTTTCTAGAAGCAACATGAAATATTACCAATGACATCGGATATATGTTGTATCATTCTGCAGCGTTATGTGCAATTTGCTGAATAACTCATGATTAGTTCCAATGAAAAATGATCAATCTTATTAATCATAACTAGAGTAATAATGGTGAACAAGTGATTAATCTCAATGATTTCGGTCGTGTGCTTGACAGTTTTATGATGGATATAATTTAGAAGAATTAAATTGATTTCACAATTCGACTTACGCAATTTCGTCTAGCTAAAATAATAAAATGGAATGTCATTTTACTTTCATTTTTATTTGATGCACGTGATTGGTTACAGCCAGGGAAGGCCAAGAGTAAAGGTCGTACGCTTTTGGACGCACAGTGTGGGTTTATTGTGAGCGGTCGATAAGGTTTCGAGTATCCTTAGTCGGTGTTTGNACAGAAGGCCTAAATGCATCACACACTGTACACAATCACACACACATGGTTAATACTAACTAGATTTCCTAATTCGCTTCACTTGTCTATCTTGTTCGATGTTATACGTACGCGACCGATGAGAGTATACGAAAGGAATTCCTCTCATATTTATTTATTGAATATACAAATGTATAGTCAACTTTCGGGAAGGGGTCTACGGCCATACCAAGGCTGCCTGGAGAAATAAAGAAATATGGAAGACGGGTGGCGGTGGAGCGGTTCGAACCCGGGGCTTCC